>ML778522.1:217205-257703 GCA_009831015.1 Picea engelmannii
GGCCTTATTTAATAATATAGTGGACCTAGTCCACCTTATATTGAATGACCTCCACTATTATCACTATGGGCCCTCTGGGCCCCCCCACCAACTCTCTAGCTACCTTACATAGTAACTTGATTGCATGCATTAAACATAACTCAGCTTCATGCTTTATTTCAAACTTAGAACTAGACTTGAGATTGGTTACAACTTATCATTACACTTTAGTTCGAAACTTAGAAATAGACTTGAGACTGACATGCTTTAGTTCGAACTTAGAACTGGACTTAAGACTTTATTTGCAAATCAACATTACACTTTAGTTCTAAAATAGAACTAGACTAGGCTCACAAAGGTTGTATGTTCCCCCTGACTTTTTCACTAGTTTTTCTATGCTCACAGAGGTTGTACGTTCCCCCTGACTTTTGTAATAGACTGTCTATGCTCACAGAGGTTGTACATTCCCCCTGACTTTTTCATTAGACTCACATAGCATCTTATTTGTCCTAACTTTTGATTTGAATCACAGAGGTTGTACGTTCCCCCTGGATTTTGTCAATACCTCACAAGATTGGTTGATTCTCCAAATCTCCCTGGCTAGCCTCAGGGTGGCCCATATGGCCTCTTATTGGAGAATGAATGTCAATGCTTCCAAATTTAACAGTATTTAGGGATTAATATGCCCCTCCCATTGAGGGAAGTTTTGTCTAGAATGCTCGAGTAACTCTAGATGCTTCTATGTAAAATACTCATCTTCCCAAGTGGAATCTTCAACCGATAGTTTCCTCCATTTAATGAGATACTCTAAAATGTACCTATTCCTCAGTTGGTGAATTCTTATGTCAATCATGGCTTTAGGCTCCAATATGATTTTTCCTTCCTTGTAAAGTTCTAGAAATAGAGTTTGAAGTAGGATCTTATCACCTATAACCTTCTTTAAGCATGAAACATGGAAAATTGGGTGTACTCGTGAAGATGCAAGAAACTTCAATTTGTATACCATAGTACCAATCTTTTTTAGCACCTTATAAGGGCCATAGTACTTTGGTGATAATTTATTATCCTTCCTGGCTTCCTTGAGGGAAATCTGTTTGTATGGTTGTAGTCTTAAAAACACCCAATCCCCTACTTCAAAACCTCTTTCATTATGATGTGGATCTACTTGTTGTTTCATGCGATTATGTGCCATGGTTAGGTTTTCCTTTAATATTTAGAGAATTTTTGTTGATGCTCGATGTGATATTCCACTGCTTGAACCTTAGATTTTTCTTTTAGAGAAGAAGTGATGGAAGGAGGGTGCTATCCATAGAGTGCCATAAATGGTGTTATTTTTGTTGCAGTATGAAAGGAAGTGGTATACCACCATTCTGCCAAGGATAACCATTTGAGACATTGTGTTTGTTTATTAGAAAAGAAGCAACGAAGGTAGCCTTCCAAACATTTGTTCACTATATCATTTTTTCCATCAGATTGAGGATGATAGGATGAGATATGAGCCAATTGAGTACCCAAACAAGAAAATAATTTTGTCCAAAAATGTCCAGTGAAGATGAGATTTCTACCAATTACAATAATCTTTGGGTTGACATGTATCTTTTGAACTGTCTCCATGAATGCGGTGGCAACTGTACTGGCTTTGAAGGGATGAGAGAGTGCACAAAAGTGTGTGTACTTGGTCAGTCTATCAACAATCACCATGATGACACTATTTCCTTTAGACTTTGATAACCCTATGATGAAATCCATGGAAACCTCCTCCCAATGATGACTTGGAATGCTTAATGGTTGTAAAAGAATTGGGGTCTTAATTGTTTCCAACTTATTTTGTTGGCAAACCAAACATTCTGCCAAAAACCTGGTGAACATCATTTTTAAGGCCATCCCAAAAAAAATCCTTCTTGAACCTATGGCAGGTTTTTAAAAATCCTGACTGCCCTCCTACTGGAGAGGTGTGCAATTCCAATAGTACCTTTTGTTTTAGTTGGGAGTTGTTACATAAATATAAGTGATATTTTTACCATAGTGAATCATTTTTCCATGTAATTGTATCTGATGCACTGGAATCCCGCTGCAACCTTTGAATTAGAGTCCACTCTTTTTTGTCATTCTTCCATTCATCCCTTTCTTCTATTATCCAATTGAGTTGGATGATCAATATAGCACAGAGAAATGCCTCAACATCTTCATCCTTCCTTGAGAGTGCATCTGCAACAACATTTTGCTTCCCTTTTTTATAGACGATTTCAAAATCATAACTCAATATCTTGGTTACCCATTTTTTTTGTTCTTCTGAAGATAGTCTTTATTCCAAGAAGTATTTAAGACTATCATTATATATTTTGACCTTTAAGTGCCTACCTATTAGGTAAGGACGCCATTTCTTCAATGCATGTAGTATTGCCATCATTTCCTTCTCATAAATGGGTTTTTATAAGTCCTTTCCCTTGAGTGGTTGACTTTCAAAAGCCATGGGCCTTCCTTCTTGAATTAGGACAACATCAATTCCATTTCCTGAGGCATCACATTACACAATAAAGGTTTGTGTTAAGTCTGGAGTGGTCAAGACAAGAGCTTTGCACATCACCTCTTTAAGTTGTTCAAAATCTTTAGTTTCCTCTGGAGTCCATGAAAATGCATCCTTCTTAGTTAGTTTCATTAAAGGTGTTTCTATTGTTCCATAGTGTCAAACAAACTTGTGGTGGTAACCTGTCAAACCCAAAAATCCTCTAAGATTCTTCAATGTTTTGGGAATCGGCCAGTCCATCATGGCCTTAATCTTGTTAGGGTCTACCTTGACACCTTCATGAGATAAAATATGACCCAAATACTCTACCTCCTTCACTCCAAAGAAATATTTGGATGCTTTGGAATATATTTGTTGCTCATTTAGTATTTGTAGCACCTTGTCAATGTGTCACACATGATCCTCCCAAGACTTTCTATATATTAGTATATCATAAAAAATTACTAACACAAATATTTGAAGGCAGGGCTTCAAAATGGAATTCATCAACCCTTGTAATGTCGAAGGTGCATTTGTAAGGACAAAAGGCATGACCAAAAATTCATAATGGCCTTCATGAGTTTGGAATGTTGTTTTAGGGATATCTTCTTCCTTTATTCTAATATGATGATACCCTGAATGGAGATCCAAATTTGTGAAATATATTTCTCCATGTAGTTCATCTAACAATTCAATAATGACGAGAATGGGAAACTTATATTTAGTGGTGATCTTGTTGAGCTCTCTATAATATGGACACATATGCCATGAGCCATGTTTCTTGAATACCATTACCACCAGTGCAGAGTAATAACTTTGGCTAGGTATAATAATGTCATCCTCTAACATTTCTTCAACCATGCGCTCAATTTCACTCTTTTGGGCATAAGGGTATATGTATGGCCTAGTGTTAGAAGGAACACTCCTATGAACTAGGTGAATATCATGATCATGATTTTGAGTGGGTGGAAGACCTTTGGGAATATCTTCAAATACTTTGGAATGCTTATCAATGATCCCTTGGAGATCTAAAGGAATAGATGGCTTAGATGATTGAAGATATAGTGAGCCTAGTTGTGCAATAACACCTTGATGCCCATTTTTCAATAATTTTGTCATGCCATTAGAGCTTATCACCTTACCAGGTTTCCCTATGATACATCTTAACTCAATTTCTTTTCCTTCCAATGAATTTTTCATGAAAAGTTCTTGAAAATTAAAAGCCACTATTCCTAATGATTGTAACCATTGGATTCCTAGTACAACATCAACACCACCCATGGGTATAGAAATCATTGGACTATTCATTACATATTACCGATAGTAAGATTGATCTTATTACATTTTCTTGAGCAATTGATAGTTCCTCCATCTGCAATAATTACTTGAAATTCTAGTGTTGGATATACAAAGCAATTGAGAGATTTGGATAATTTATAGTGAATGAAATTATGAGTACTTCCAGAATCAATTAGGGCTATTACCTTTTTATTTTTGATATATCCTTCGATCTTGAGGGTTTGTGGAGTGCTAATTCCAGCCAATGCATTACACAATATCGTGGGAGTCAACTCTTCAGATGAAATTACTTCTATGTTTTCATCTTGGGATGGTTCTCGATCTTGTTCTTGTTCTTCTTCCTCTTCACAATCTATGTAGAATAATTTCTTCTCACCACACTTATGTCCCTTACTATACCTGTTGTCATAATTAAAGCATAAACCTTTTTCTTTTCTTTCCTCTAATTCTTGAGGTGTCAACCTTGTAGGTTGAGGTGTTTAGAAGAAGGACCATTATTCTCTTTATAGATGTTAGGATTGGTCCTTCTAGTAGATGTAGCCATATTTTTACTTTCAACATTTATGGCCACCCTAAATGCATTCTCCAATGATTTGGGTTCCCAAACGTGAACCTCATGTTGAATGTTATCATTTAAAGTTCCTATGAATACATCAATCAAGTGCTCATCTAGAATATATGTTACCTTTATATTCAATCTTTGGAAGTTCTCAATGTGCTCTGTAACTGAACCCTTTTGCTTGAGATTCATCAATTGGCTAAAGAAGGTATTGCTCCTTGTATCCTCATACTGTGCTATCATTTCTTCCATGAAAATTGTCCAAGTGACGAGTGACTTGCGAGAAAAAATCCATTGATACCATACAAATTGGTTGGGTTCTAAATATAAATAAGAAAATCATATCTTTTGTGTATGTGGCACATTATGTAGATCAAAGAATTGCTCCATTAGAAGTAGCCATGTGATAGGGTCCTTGCCATCAAACTTCCTCATATCGATCTTAGGAACATGGTTGGTCTTCAACCTAAAGTTGGAGTTTTTCCATTCTTGATTCACCTTCCTTGTGTCCTCATCATGAATTTCTTGGGATACATTTTCACTTTCAGGTGTCGTCTCTATTACGAAATTTTTCAATCCTTCCATGATCTCATATTTTAATCCATCCATCTTAGTATTTATTGCCTCCAACTTAGCTTCCATCTCTTGTAGTTCATCTTTTGTTACTGTATTCTTTTGTAAATCATTTATGTACCTACGCATTTCTTCACTTTCATCAAGAGTCCAAGTAGGATTGTCTGGAGGATTATTTTGTGTAGATTTTACCTTTTTTGGTGGCATCTTGGACAAGTATCACTTTAAACCTTGATTTTGAGGTGGTTCTGCTGGAAAATCTTCATTTTATTATATCTCCAAAATTTAGGCCCTTCTAAGTATGAAATTTTCTTTTTTGTAGGTTTCAAATATCTCTTCTCTTCAATGCCATAGGTCTGATCAAAATTGGATGTGCCAAGTGGAATTTACGGTAAATTCTCCACAAATTGTTGATTTGTTTCCTTTATAGGAGATCTCACTTGTATAGAGTGCCCCACATAAAATAATTGATATAATATTCTAAAACTTGTACCATAACTAATATCGTGTCCACTATCCAATGCAATTGGTCTCACTCAATTTGGATACTCTAGGAAGAAGTTATGATTTTCTTACCCAGAACACCTGCTTGAGACTATTTCAGGATAAGTCCGTGAGTGCGGACACAAACTGACCTCCCTAGATCCACCTGGTATCTAGAACAAAACAGGACAGAATACTACTCTTTCCCTAGATCTAGCCTATTGAATAAACTAAGAGGTAAGGATTGTGGACATACCTTATGAACGCTTTCCTTATATCTCTGTTGTTCCAAGATTTGCTCCAATGCTCTCGTCCCATTCAAATTACAACAGAACAAACCAATCGAAGTAAAGGAAGATTAATATATTCAATGACTAGTCTATACATATGATCAAGGAATTATGTAATAAAGTGACATCATCTTTATGGGAAAGGGACATATTACTGTATTGAATTAATTGAAAGAGAAACTTACAACCTGAGACTTGATGTCATAGGTCTCCTAGCTCTGACACACACACTTGCTCATGCATGAAGAAAATCAACCACATGTGATGACTTTGTTGTTATCTCTTTGCTGCTGTAGCATCAATCCTCCATACAGTTTTGCACTAATTCTCCAATCAATCTCTTTCTAGATTGCTTCTAATCCTTCTTGTTAACCCTTTCTATGAGCAATATCTTCAATATATAGGAGAAGATAGTTTAGTTACTTGGATAGAGAATGATCCCAAGATATCTGGAAAGTCAGTATTTTTCCAACCATTCGAAAGCCAACTCACCCTTCTAGAAGATTCCTTTTAGAAGGATCGAGAACTCATCCACTTTACTCCTTTAGAAACATGTTAGCACCCTAACCTTGAGTACAGTGTGAGAATTTCGCACCCCAGCTAAATGCAGCCTGCGGGAATGAACCATTCTCGCAGGAGAGTATATATGCAGCCTGCGAACTATCTTTAAAATATGTTTTTTGGAAGCTGACAAGTGTAACCTTTCTCAGGAAAATGTCCTTAGTGAAGAGTTTGATTTTCCATTATCATGACACTATCATGACATAATCTCGATGACCAAAAATGTGGATAACAGAATGCCCCCCAAAGTCTAAGAGTGGAACCAGTGACAATCAATAGACTTTGTGAGCTGCATGTGTGTGTCAAGAACTAAGAGGACATCTAATCAGATCCCTGCAAACAACCAACCCTTAGCACATTATCCGGGATTAAGACTTAGAAATTATTCAGTACCTTGAAGATTGTATGCCTTAATGACAAGTTTCTCGCTTTCGACAGTGGGTTTACATCATTGACCTTTGATCGAGAGATTCTGTCGGGTGTTTGACATCAGCTCATTTATTCACATTCGTTGGATTGTACTAGTGTACCTTGGGAGTCATTGACATTAATGGTGATTTCCCTCGCACTTGTTAACGGTATACATCAATGACCGATAATCAAGTGGTTTCTACCATGTTCGACTTTGACACATGTAATCACATGGTCAAAGGCGTACTTTGGGTGATGGGATTGAAGACCCTGGATATTATCTTTGCATCCAGGTTGCGATGGAGTATGTATATTTTGCAACACATAGATCCACTGTGTATGATTCGTGGCTATGTCGTCTTGATTACACATTTGGCGCACAGATCCACAGTGTATTCAGGTGGCTGTGCTATATTTTGACTACATGGATCCACAGTGTATGATTGGTGGCCATGACTTTTGTTTTTGATGTCATCAGTCTATGATCTGAGTATGAGAATGCCTACCTTGGAATTGATATACATGATATTCTGTTGATGCTTGGTTGTTTGTAGGGCTCCGATTAGATGTGTTCTTAGTTCTTGACACACAGATGCAGCTCACAAAGTCTATTGACTATCACTGGTTCCACTCTCAAAATTTGGGGGCATTCTGTTATCCACATTTTTGGTCATCAAGATGATGTCATGATAGTGTCATGATAATGGAAAATCAAACTCTTCACTAAGAACATTTTCCTGAGAAAGGTTACACTTGCCATCTTCCAGAAAACATATTTTAAAGATAGTTCGCAGGCTGCATATATACTCTCCTAAAAGAATGGTTCATTCCAGTGGAGTCGCCAATTTTGTTTCAGGATAAGTCTGTGAGTGCGGACACAAACCGACCTCCCTAGATCCACCTGATATCTAGAACAAAACAGGACAGAATACTACTCCTTCCCTAGATCTAGCCTATTGAATGAACTAAGAGGTAAGGATTGTGGACATACCTTATGAACGCTTTCCTTATATCTCTGTTGTTCCAAGATTTGCTCCAATTCTCTCGTCTCGTTCAAATTACAACAGAACGAACCAATTGAAGTAAAGGCAGATTAATATATTCAATGACTAGTCTATACATATGATCAAGGAATTATGTAATAAAGTGACATCATATTTATGGGAAAGGGACATATTACTGTATTGAATTAATTGAAATAGAAACTTACAACCTGATCCTTGATGTCGTAGGTCTCCTTTCGATGGCTCCTAGCTCTGACACACACACTTGCTCATGCATGAAGAAAATCAACCACATGTGATGACTTTGTTGTTATCTCTTTGTTGCTGTAGCATCAATCCTCCATACAGTTTTGCACTGATTATCCAATCAATATCTTTCTAGCTTGCTTCTAATCCTTCTTGTTAACCCTTTCCATGAGAAATATCTTCAATATATAGGAGAAGATAGTTTAGTTACTTGGATAGAGAATGATCCCAAGATATCTGGAAAGTCAGTATTTTGCCAACCATTCGAAAGCCAACTCACCCTTCTAGAAGATTCCTTCTAGAAGGATCGAGAACTCATCCATTTTACTACTTTAGAAACATATTTGCAACCTAACCTTGAGTACAGTGTGAGAAGTTCGCACCCCAGCTGAATGCAGCCTGCGGGAATGAACCATTCTCGCAGGAGAGTATATATGCAGCCTGCGAACTATTTTTAAAATATGTTTTCTGGAAGCTGACAAGTGTAACCTTTCTCAGGAAAATGTTCTTAGTGAAGAGTTTGATTTTCCATTATCATGACACTATCATGACATCATCTCGATGACCAAAAATGTGGATAACAGAAACTAGTTAATAGGACTAGTCAGATACCCTATCTTCCACAAGGTGTATCTACAAATATAAGACGATTGAGAAGATGAAATTGTTACCACATATACCTTACTAATTTCTATGAATATCCTCTAGAGTTTAGAGCTTTAAACATTACAAAACTTTTTTTATAGTGAAAATAATGCAATGACTCAATTTAGGATGATTCCAGAACCCTATGTTCGAAAGGTTGTATATCCGAAAGCATAAGGCCTAAGGAGCTGAAATTTTAACCCAACATACCTTGATCCATATACTAAATATCCTCCAAGCCCTTCCTTGTGATTCATTGTAGAAAAAAAAATATAACGAAAATTCCATGGTGTCTCAGATGTAGTAGTGAAACCCCAAGACCTTGAGCTCTGATACCATATGTTAGGAACCAAATATCAATATAGAATAGAATAAGTACTCAAAACCTTGAAAAAGAGATAAAATCAGATAATAATCCTCTTCTATGGGGGAACCTCCTTATTCCCACATAAATGTTCAATTACAAGAAGATTCCAAATGAAAATGTCTCTGTGGTATATATAGGATACTAAGAGGTATAACTACAACTAATGGAATAAATCCGACATAAATAAAATAACATTACTAATGTAATATTCCCCAATTAAGGGGTAACGAGACACTATTTAGGGCTTAACAATATCAATAACAAGAATGGTAGTATATCGAAATATGAAAAAAAACATCATACTTATATTTATCATTGTCATTTAAAAACAAAGCAAGCATGACTTTACCATTCCCTTAAACATTATTTTTGTATGAATCCTCTATCCATTTTACAATTTTGTCATTATATGGGTCAGAAAAACATGAAAAAATGAGATTGTGAAGCTTGTGAGAGTTATGGGGACCTTCCATAACCATCGGTCTACACCGAATTGCCCCACCCTCTTGACAATTTTCCTTTCATTCCATATTTTTTGCATCCAAAGGATATAAAATGAGTGTCAAAGTTACCTCCTTGATCTCTAGATAAGGTGAAGATAATCTTACCATTCCCTAGAAACCTTTCGAGATATGAATACTCCAACCAATCTAAAATCCTATCATAATACATGCAATTACTAACATGGGATTGTTCAAAAGAATTCACATACAACAAATATTCCTGATGAGAATAAAGTATTACATTATCATGGAAAGAATCTTGTAAAAAGGTTGGATCAATATTGCAAGAATTTATTGTGATTTTCGATCGGAAAATAAGTGTCCCATTCTCTTGAAACTTTCCATTGACCTAGAATACTTCAATATTAACTATTTGAGGTGAACTAAATGGAACAAACAACAATTTTTAATAATCATCATTGGTAATAATATTTGGTTGATTATAGTTTTCAACCTCAAATAATTGATCATGGAAAAATCTAGGTCCTTCCTTAAATACAAATTGAGATGAATCAATGGAAGATGCAATTTGAGATTCTGTTGTAGGAAAATCCCTCTACGGATAGGTGAATTCCCTCTTGGATCCTAGACCCCTATGAACAAGATAGAAAAGTGTTAACTTTGATCATTGACATTCCTTTAAACCTAGTTAAGTTAATCTATAGAGAAACGAAAGAAGATATGAATCTTTTTACAATGTTTGTCCTTGCCCAGTAGAAGTTGAGATTTGATCTTAAATCTCTTCAAAAATTATTGCAATCCAATCAGAGACAAAACATACTTCCTATTCTACCAATATTAGTTTGAAACTAGATCTATCCATCAAAGACAAGTTCATGTAGATATACACAATCTAGAAGGAAACAGACCAAGCACATGTATTAATGAGAACTCAATAGAGATATGTACAGACCTTTTATGTAGATGCAACAACCTCACTAAGCTCTCCTTGTCCAACCCCTTACTCAAATTATCCACAAATAAAATGAATATGCTTATTTGATTATCTCCCTTATGAAATCATAAGTTTGATGCCTTCAATATCCTCCCTTTCCTTATGAGATCATAAGTTAGGTATTTCTCAATTTCTCCATCCATCCCTTCACCATGAGGAGGCCTCCTTATATAGGCTTGGAGAGGCCTAACCACCTTAGATATTATTGGGATAGGTTGAGGATATTTCTCCATCAGTTGTGGATCCTCACTAAGATCTAGCCTTGACCTCAGATTCGAATCTAACTGATTTCATAGATAAGGGGGATCTTCCCCTGATTTTCTGATCCAAGGGATCAAATTTTGCTCAAAATTCAAAGTGCTTGGAATCACATCAAATCAAATGCGTGTGTAGTCCACGTCATCATGAACCCAACGCAACTCATTTGGGTTCAAACTAACGTCAGATGAGTGAGATATCATGTTCTGTTCAAATTATCAAACATGCAAAAAAAAATTGCTAACTGTACAGTCCGTACGGTTGCTGACGTGGCATGGTCGTACGATGATGTGGCAGGGCCATACACTGACGTGGCAGGGCTGAGTTAGCAGACAGTTGGCAGTTGGATGGTTGAATCATTTCTCGACAAATGGCATATCTCTAACAAGTGGGGTGGTGCCACATGGCCCAGACATGGGCTGCCACGTGGCACTATTTTATTTGGTATGGTTGTTAAAATTATATGGAGTCCATGGGGATTGAACCCCGGACCTCCTGCCAAGGTGAAGCACCTTCACACAACGTGGGATACCAATAGCCCATGCATTAGTTCTTAACATTTATATGTGTTTAAATTTATTTGAGTTTGATTATGGTGTATTTCAGCGTGGGGGGTCGGGCTGGGGCTTAGCCCAGCCTGCGTTTTTTGTATATATATATATATATATATATGAACATGAACCAAAACAAATGCATGGGATTTTGTTTTGTTTTGAACAATGGTTAGCCTACAATCACGTGTGGATAACCATATGACCATACCACACGTGGTTATGTTAACAATACATTTGACCGACGGTTATGCGCAGGAGTTTACATTGCCAACGATTTAAACCCACGTGCCTAACCATATAATTTGGAGTTTATCCCCAACCTTTTATGCATGGTCATGGCTTGAGGTTAGAGGGGCTAGGTTTCCTAACCATCCTACAGTTTGCACATTTTTCGGTTATGCGACTGATGCTAGGTTTTAGTACGAAAATGAGCGCGTGTGCTAGGTTGGACACACAAAGGTGCATTTTGGCGACCCAGAGACAACAAGTTTGAAGGGGAACTTCCAGGAAGCCTATCTTCTTCAATTTTGGCCAAATCAGGTGCTGAAAAAGCCCATCTAGGGGTTTTTGGACATTCGGCAGCCATTGGAGGCATGTATTTGGCATTTTGAGCATTGTAAAGCACATATTTTAGAACTTTGAGCAAATAATATAAAAGATCCATTGGAAGCTGGACCAGGAGATGTATCCCAAGAGAGGGGTGAAATCCTTTATCATTTGTTGTGTTATGTGTTTTTTGTTCACTGTTATTTGTTGTTTATTATCTGCATCTTGAATGTGTAATTTCTATAAAAATTGTGTTTGCATATTGATCCTTTTGCATAAGAACACTTGAATTAAAACTTGCAATTATTTTCAAGAATACAAGCCTTTATCATTTTCAGATCAAGTTGGTATCAGAGCTTAGGTTTTTGAAGGCTTGATTACTTGCAAGTGTTTTGTTTTCTGATGCTCACAAGGTTGAAACTCACAAGTGGAGAAGGTCAACTTGTAGAGCCAAGTTCGTATCCTTCAAGAAGAAAAATTATATCATCTCCTAAAGATTCAAGGAGGCATTCACCAAGTATGGCTCATGAAGAGAGTCATGAAAATATTCCTACAGAAGATGAAGATCTCAGAAAGGCTTTCATGGAAATGAAAGAAATGATGAAAGTATTGATGGAAGAGAGGAATACAAGGTTGCAAGGTGAAGGCTCCAACCCTTCAAAGAAAAAGGGAGACAATGGTGATAAAACTCCAAAAGGAAATGGAGGGAATGGTGCTTCCCCACCTCCCTCACCTCCATCTTCCTCTTCTTCTACTAATTCACAACCTCTTCCAATTTCTCCAAAGGGACATGGTAAAACTCCTTCACAAATTCCTTTGCTAAAGATTGATATTAAATTTGAATTGCCAATGTACAATGGAGAGGTAAATGCTGAGAAATTAGATAATTGGATTCCTTAGATTGAGGTGTATTGTAGGATACAAAAAATTCAAGATGATGAAACTAAGATTCAACTTGCTTATTTAAGATTGGATAGTTCAACACTCATTTGGTGGGAAGAAAAGACTCAAGAGGACATGAAGAAACATGGTAAAATTTTAACCTCTTGGAATGATTTTATTGTTACAATTAAAAAACAATTTTACCCATTGGCATATATGCAAAAAACTACTATGGATTGGCAAAATTTTAGACAAGCTAAAGGACAAAATTTGCAAAGATTTACTCAAGAATTTAGGAGAAGAGCTTTGGTTTTGGGAGTAGATTTGTCTTCTCAAGAAACTTTACTCAAATACATTGGAGCTTTACATAGTTACTTGAGACATACAATACTCATGTTTAACCCTTCAAATCTAGATGAAGTTTGTGTTCAGGAAACTCATTTGGAAGCAAGAGGAAGGAATGAAACTCATGAGCGTAAAAAGAATCCTTCCAGTCATAGAGACAAAGGAAAGAGGAAGTTCAAGGGAAATGGAAAAAAGAATGCTACTATTAAGAAAGAGGGAGAAAAATTTACATGCAAACATTGTTCAAAAGATGGCCATGATAAAGACCATTGTTGGAAACTTGATCTTGAAAGAAGACCCAAAAAGTTTGGCAACAAAGGGAAGTCAAAGACTGTTGCAACCATACAACATGATTTAGGTTTCGATTCGGGTGATGAAACAAAGATTATAGTGATGGGTTATCAAGGTAAGGGTTCTATTGCAAGTACTAGTTCTTCAAGTAACAGTAATCTCAATGAAACTCGACAAGAAAAAGAAAGAATAGAGATTTTTCACATAAGGGTTGTTTCAAAGCATACCAAGATAGATGCTCTTTTTGATACTAGATCTCAAGAAAACCTTATATCTGAAGGCACTGTCAAGATATTAAAATTGGAAACTTTTCCACATCCTAAACCATACCCTCTCAGTTGGATATGTGATAATGCTAAATTGCAGGTGACAAGAAGGCGTAAAATTAGGTTTGCCATCACTGCAAATTTTATAGATGAGGTAGAGATTGATTTTATTCCTTTGGATATCTATGGTGTTGTGTTGGGAAGCCCATATTTATATGATAGAAGAGCCATTTTTCAGCATCATGAGAATAAGTATCACTTGTTTAAAAATGGAGTTGAGTTCATTGTTAGAGCACATACAAAGAAGATGAATTTGTCACTTGTAAATGTGGGACAAATGAAGAGATTAGTCAATGCTAGCAAGAATTTTGTTCTCTTGATGATTAAACCCAACGATAATGTTGAAAACAAAGTTTTTCAAGGTTGTGATGCAAAGTTGAAATCTGATCTATATGAGGTTGTTAATCAATATGATGAGATGTTTCAGGAACTAAATGGATTACCTCCAAGAAGGGGTATCCAACATGAAATACAATTACAACAAGATTGTCCTCTTCCAAACATTGGTATGTACAGGATGTCACTCATGGAGAATGCTGAAATCAAAAAACAAATCCAAGAGTTGCTTGACAAAGGGGTCATCGTGCCAAGTACTTCACCATGTGGATCTCCAATTGTGTTAGTGCCAAAGAAAGATGGTACATGGCATATGTGTGTTGATTTCAGGGCCTTGAACAAGATTACGGTAAAGAATCTCTATCCTCTTCCTAGAATTGATGATTTGCTTGATCAATTGAAAGATTATAAGTATTTTACTAAGTTGGATTTGAGAAGCGAATATCATCAGATTAGGATTTTCGAAGGAGACACATGGAAGACATCTTTCAAAACAAAGAAAGGTTTGTTTGAGTGGATGGTAATGCCTGTTGGAATTTGCAATACTCCTGCTAGTTTCATGAGAGTTATGAATGATGTATTAAGGCCTTTTCTTGATGATTGTGTTATTTTCTACTTGGATGACATTTTGATTTTTAGCAAATCTCATGAAGAGCATGTTAAGCATGTAAAACAAGTTTTAGATTTTTTGAGAAAATAAAAGTTGTTTTTTAAGATGTCTAAATGTGAGTTTGGAAAAACTTCACTTATCTACTTGGGGCATATTGTTGGTGGAGGTGAATTGAAAATTGATCCCTCCAAGGTCAAAGTCATATTGGAGTGGCCCAATCCCAACAATGTGACAGAGGTAAGAAGTTTTTTGGGAGCATCCCAATATTGGAGAAAGTTTATTGCTAACTTTTCTTCCATTGTAGCTCCATTACATCCAATGAAAAGCATCAAGAAAGTTTTTCAATGGGGAGGAAAGAAACAAAAGGATTTTGATACTTTGAAGGAGAGACTCAGTTCAGCCCTAGTTCTTTCACTTCCGAATTTGAGGCAACCTTTTGAAATCCAAATTGATGCAAGCAATTATGCAATGGAAGAAGTCTTGTTACAACATGGTAAGCTCATTTGTTTTCATTCTGAAACTTTTAGTGGTTCCATGATTAACTATCCTACTTATGATAAGGAGTTGTATGCATTGGTGCAAAGTGCGAAAAAATGAAAACATTATTTGTTGGGGAAAGAAATCATTGTCCACATAGATCATCAACCACTACAATACTTACAATCACAAATGAAGCTACAACAAGCAAGGCACTTCAGATGGATGGGTTTCTACAACAATTCCACTTGGTCATAAGGTACAAGAAGGGAATTTGTAACAATGTTTTTGATATGCTTTCAAGGCCTATTATTATTGCTTCAGTTATTCTTAAGCATAGTCCTATCATGCATGAGAGCTATGTTGAGCAATATGCTTTAGATGCCGATTTTAAAGAAGTATATGCAACTTTGTGTCATTCTAACCATGTTGAGGAATTGGATTACCATGTGCATGATAATCTTTTGTATCATCTTGGCAAGCTATGTATTGCACAGGGTGAAAGAATCAACATAATAAGAGAAGTCGATTCTTCTCTTATTGTTGGTCACTTTGGTGTAGGCAAAACGATGGCTAATTTGCAAAGGTACTGCTATTGGCCTAAAATGAATGAAAGTGTTTCAAGATATGTTCGAGGATGTTCGTTATGTGCCACAATAAAACCTAGCAATTGAAATTTGGGTTTGTATACTCCACTTTTGGTTCCTTCTCGTCCTTGGGAAAGTATTTCTATGGACTTTGTAG
The DNA here is from genome assembly GCA_009831015.1 of Picea engelmannii. Lineage (NCBI taxonomy): Eukaryota > Viridiplantae > Streptophyta > Pinopsida > Pinales > Pinaceae > Picea > Picea engelmannii. Next base: position 232,956 of record ML778522.1, read on the forward strand.
GAGGTCTACCTATGTCTAAAACAAATCATGATTATCTTTATGTTGTGGTTTATCGATTTAGAAAAATGTGTATTTTGATGCCTTCTAAGAAGCAGGTTATAACTGAGCAAACGGCACAAATGTTCTTTCAGAATGTTTGGGTACATTTTGTAATGCCTAAATCCATTATTTTGGATCGAGATTCTCGATTTATTGGAAACTTTTGGTCGAGTTTATGGGCTCTCATGGACACCAAACTGAAAAAGAGCACATCTTTTCATCCACAAACCGATGGTCAAACATAAGTGGTTAATAGAACAGTGGTTCATCTTGTTTGTGCTTATTGCAGCAAGCATCATAAACTTTGGGATGAGCATTTACACTACATTCAGCATGCTTACAACCGAGCTAAGCACTCTTCAACTCAAACATCACCATTTGAAGCATGTTTTGGCTATTTTCCCAAATCTCCTTTAGAATTTATCTTTGGGAAAGATATTTCTATTGATGGTCAATATGACATTGATAGGGCAGAAAAGTTCATTGAACAAATTCAGTCAATACATCAAATGGTACAAGAATAGTTGGAAAAGAGTCAAGCCAAGTACAAGACAAGACATGACAAGCATTGTGTTGATCACAGTTTCCAAGTTGGAGATGAAGTTTGGTTTCACATTAGTAAAGAGAGGATTAAATGAGAAGGTAAAAAACTAAAACAAATTAGATATGGTCCTTTCAAGATTCTTGACAAGATTGGTAACAATGCCTTCCATTTGGATTTGCCTCCTTATATGCAAATGTATGCAGTTGTTAATGTTGAGAATTTGGAATTGTATGAGCCTCATTTGATTGATGATCAAGGAGAACATGTTCATATTCCTTCTATAGATGATTTCTCCCCAGAATATCTTATAGAACTGCATGAAGACACAATCCTTGACAGGAGAATGAGAACTTCAAAACGAGGAAATGTGGAATATCTTCGAATTGGTCTTAAAGGCACAAATCCAAGCAAAGCCAAGTGGATTGAGGTTGGAAAGGTGAGGGAACTATACCCTCATCTTCATATGGAATGAAAATAGCCTTTTGGAGGTCCAAAAGCTTTCCAATGGGGAGGTGTGTTCCAAGGGATCAAATTTTGCTCAAAATTCAAAGTGCTTGGAATCACTTCAAATCGAACGAGTGCATAGGCCTCGTCATCAAAAACTTAATGCAACTCATTCGGGTTCAAATGGACGCTGGATGAGTGAGATATCGTGTTCTGTTAAAATTGTCAAATAGGCAAAAAACAATTGTTGACTGTACAGTCCATACAGTCCATACGATTGCTGATGTGGCAGGGCCATACGATGATGTGGCAGGGTCGTACGTTGATGTGGTAGGGCTGAGTTGGTGGACAGTTGGTAGTTGGATGGTCGAATAATTTCTCGACACGTGGAATATCTCTGACAAGTGGGGTGGTGCCACGTGGCCCAGACATGGGATGCCATGTGGCACTATTTTATTTGGTATGGTTGTTAAAATTATATGGAGTCCGTGGGGATCGAACCTCGGACCTCCCACCAAGGTGGAGCGCCTTCACACGACATGAGCTACCAATATCCCACACATTAGTTCTTAACATGTATATGTGTTTAGATTTATTTGAGTTTGATTATGGTGTATTTCGGAGCAGGGGGGCCAGGCTGGGGCTTAACCCCAGCCTGCGGTTTTTGTATATATATATATATATATATATGACCATGCACTAAAAAAAATGCATGGGAGTTTGTTTTGTTTTGAACAAGGGTTAGCTTGCAATCACATGTGGATAACCATATAACCATACCACGCGCGGTTATGTTAACAATACATTTGACCGAGGGTTATGCACGACAGTTTACATTGCCAATGGTTTAAACCCAGGTGCCTAACCATATGATTTAGAGTTTAGCCCCAGCCTTTTATGCGCGGTCATATGACCCATATGCTCAACGACTTGCGGTTAGGGGGGCCAGGTTCCCTAACCATCCTAGAGTTTGCACAGTTTTCAGTTATACACCTGGTTCTAGGTTTTAGCATGGAGATGAGCGTGTGTGCTAGGTTGGACACACAGGTGCATTTTGGCGATCCAGAGACAACAAATTTGAAGGGGAACTTCCAGGAAGCCTTTCTTCTTCAATTTTTGGCCAAATCAGGTGTCGAAAAAGCCCAGCTAAGGGTTTTTGGACATTCTGCAGCCATTGGATCCATCTATTTTGCATTTTGAGCATTGTAAAGAACATATTTTAGCACTTTGAGCAAATAATATAAAAGATCCATTGGAAGATGGACCAAGAAATGTAGCCCAAGAGAGGGGTGAACTCCTTTATCATTTGTTGTGTTATGTGATTTTTGTTCACTATTATTTGTTTCTTATTATCTGCATCTTGAATGTGTAATTTCTATTAAAATTGTGTTTACAAATTGATCCTTTTTCATAAGAACACTTGAATTAAAACTTGCAATTATTTTCATGAATACAAGCCTTTATCATTTCCAGATCATTTTCTCAACAGCATAACACTCCCCTAGAATGGTGCACAAAGTGCTACAATGCTCCCCCAAAGAAGGGAAAGGAGTGCTAGCGCTCCCTGTGACACATTTTCTATATAAACAAAGAAATGTTGTCATTCCTGCAATGCATTCACTATAGAAACAAAAAAATGTTGTTGTCGCAAGTCCGACGACAAAAAAAAATGTTGCGATGCATTTTCTATATAAACAAAGAAATCATGTTGTTCCTACGACATATTCTCTATATAAACAAAAATATGTTGTCGTCGCAAGTGCGACGACAAAAAAATGGTTGCGATGCATTTGCTATATAAACAAAGAAATGTAGTCATTCCTGCGACGAATTCACTATATAAACAAAAAAATGTTGTCGTCGTAAGTGAGACGCCAATAAAATTTGTTGCAACGCATTTTCTATATAAACAAAGAAAAGTTGTTGTCACAATTTCGATGACAACATAAAATCCTGTGATGAATTAGATATATAGACAACGCAAATTGTCATCGCAATGGTTGTCGCAATTGAGACGAACGGTTGGTTTCACTTAGTTTGCCTATATTGTCATATTGGCGACCATATTTTTTTTTTGTCACAATAGTGATAATTTCCCTAGGGTTGTCGCTCTTGCGAATTTAATTCAAGTTCGTCGAAATTTCCACGTGCCATAAAATGACGTTTTAGAGACTCAATATTCGTCACAATATCCATGACATAACGTCGCAAGAGCATCAAAATAACCATTGCAAACTAACCCAAATTTTCTAATTGTAGGGGAGTGTTGCCCAAGATTTCCTCAAAAATTCCGAGCGCTTCCCCATAATTGGGTGCAGAGTGTTCCAACACTCCCCCAAAGGAGGGAAAGGAGTGCTATCACTCCCTGATAGTGGGCAGGGGAGCACTGCCTAAAATTTCCTTGAAAAATCCCAGAGCTCCCCTAGAAGGGTGCAGAGTGTACTGAAACACTCACCCAAAGAAGGTTAAGGAGCATTGGCACTCCCTAACACTTTGTAGGGGAGCGTTGGCTTTCAAAATTCATTTTTAAGTGGTTTTTTTCAAGGAAAAAGATTTTTACTCTTCATCAAATAATTTCTTCTTCCTAAACCAGTCTTTGAGGGTGTCTTTGAAGTGTCCTTGTGATGTCGTTTGAGACACGACATAGGCAAGATGACTGTATGATGTCTGTGAAACTTGTGACATTTTTGGCCAAAATGACACACTTGTGACACTTGTAATGATGACAACATGTCATCATTGAAATGAGTAACTTTGATGTGTAACAGATTCCCCCCCAAAGTGCAAAGTTAGAAGATGAAAATTGATGACTGAAGTACTTTGTAGAATTTTTTGAGAAAGGGTATGAACACAAAGAACCTGGTAGAAGCTGAAAATAACCATCAAACAAATATTATGATATGTTTCAAACCCAAAGTAGACATACCTATGCTTGGGTGATACATACTTGCAAGTTATGGATGCCATAAAATACACTGTGGATCCATAATTGTATTAACAAAAAGGTATAGACACCACAGATACAATGTGGATCTATACTCCCATGACATGAATTGATCGTTGCCATGAAAAAATAGACAGTGGATATATGAGATGACAAGACATAGACACGGACCAATACAAAGTGGATCTATGTGACAATATATGTTTCAATATTCAAGAGAAACTCCGTCACAACTTGGGTAAAGTACATATCAGAGTGATTACTCAACCCAGGGTCTTCTTATCGATCATGATGTAGTACAAATATAACCATATGAATAGATGTCCTAATGTCTAAAATGGAAGAAACCACTTGATTACCGGTCAATGAGGCAAATCATTAACAAGTGCGAGGGAAATCACCATTGATGTCAATGATTCAGAAGGTACCCTAGTACATTCCAGCGAATGGGAATAAATGAGATAAATTCAAACATCCTTGGAATCATATGATTAGGGGTCAATGATGTAAACCCACTATTGGAAGCGACGAGGCCTTCCATTGAGGCATGCAGGTCCCAAGGTACTAACTAGTTTCTAAGTCTAATTGTCAGATAATGCGTTGATGTCGATAGGAAAAGACTCGTCACAGGAGGTCCTTGATGTATCCCCCATCAACGACATGAAACTGACATAGAGATGTAAATTTTTATATCAAATGAACATGGATTGACATGTGTATTGAAACGGGATATTTGTGATGGTTGAATCTCAAGGAAGATACTTCCCTTGAACGCTGATGCACAATAACAGAAACATGGCATGTACCAAAACATGATGATACAATGGACACTGTGACTTTCGTCTGGTGACCCAAAGGAGTAAATAAACTCAGAGGATTCATTCAGTGCAGATATTCAGTGGATTAAAATGTATGTAAAGATAAAGTGTTGTGTTCAAGGGTGACTATAAGAGTGACTGGTGATGTTTTCAAAAACTACTTGGCTTTCTTCCTTCAATCTTTCCCCCATCTAGATAGACAAGTATTTATTTTTAATTTAACGAGCTCGAGGAGGGTAACACATGATCAATATAACTCACCTTGGGTAAGTCCCTCTTCCTTTTCTTAATGAAATGGAAGAAGTAAGGGTTCGGTCCTGTATGGGCCCTTCAATGTATGATTTTTATAACGAATCCAAAGAAGGTAAACACGATGATTTTTCATGTTTAGAGAGTCTGGAAAGAACTTAAAGAAGAATCCATTAGTTCTCCTTTTTCATAATGTTAGTCTCGCAAGGCCAAAAAAGAGATAAATTATCACTCGAAAGATGCCCTTTTGTTGGCCCTTGAGCAAGTTTTGAGGATCCTTGGTCATTTTTTACCATTTTGGGACTTCGATAGGCTGTCGAAGGCAGAGCACAAATCAAAGTGGAGATTGCAGGATGCTGGCCCCTTTTTAGGGCCTGTTTGGGTTTTGGGATTATGTAATGGGTATGGGGATGTCGGCTCATGGGTTTACCCATTCTTTGGCCTATTTTGTAATGTATAAATAGAAGTCTAGGCGATGTAAGAAGTAGTGACTAGCCAGTTGCAAGTTGTGCTAAGTGAAAGTGATTGTAAGAGGCTTGGTGCGTATTGTATGTTGAGACTTGGAGAGATAAGTGCAAGTCATCTGTAGTGCTTTGTACGTAGACTATGGAAGGCACTGTGCCTAGATCTACTCAAGGAAGGAGTATCTAGTAAAGTGCACAGATCTCTTGTCCTCTAAGGAGTTGATTTTGAGGCTCTTTGCATGTAGTTGATTGACCGGAGATAATAAAGAGGAGAAGAGTTGGTGGACATATCCCTAGGGTGGGGGTGAACCACGTATATCATGTGTTTTGAATGCTTTGTTCTTTATGATTATTCTTGTGTTTATGTGATTCAATGCTTAGTGCGATGTTAGATGATAGATGAATATGATATGATAGCTTAGTGCTAAATAATACGAATGAATGCTAGATCTGATCTATGTTGGTATGCTTAGTTCTTGAGTCTATTGAATCTATTTGAATACTATGCCGATATTCTATTAGGGTTTAGCTGCGCTGTAAGATAAGACTGGATATTGATGGATCATAATTGCTAAGTGTTCGGTTAAGGTGTTACAATCACAGATCTATGTCCCAACTAAGGTTGTAGACACTGGAGTCCCGCAAGAACCCCTGCCTCTACCTCAGTTGAGACTTCATCTGCTTCGCATGTGTTGCCGAAAGGGCCGATAGTTATGGTTTTGTTGGTGCGTTGTTGTAGCGTAGAACCCTGGGTCTTCCCTTGTACCAACAAATGGCTCCTTTGCCAAGACCTAAAATTGTGACTGTTGGGAGTTGAGGAAGAAGAAGTTTTGTGCAAATATCTTACATGAACCCATGAAAGCTTTGTGCGTAGATCTGTTTCCCTGGTGTGCAATACTCTACTTGGATTATGAGGATCTGAGCTAAGAAGAGAAGTTCGATCTGAATAAAAGAGGTAAGATCTTGAAGCTTTGTTCTCTGCTGAAAGTAAGATTAGTGGAAATTTGTGTTTCAAGAGTATGTATCTAGGTATGTTTGATAAAAAAATTCCTAGCCTGAAAACTAGGGCACAACTAGATGAAAGAAGATTTGATATGTCTAGATCTGATAAGAATAGTGAAATATATGTTATTCCTATGCATAGAAAGAATGTTTGGACTAACAAATGGATTCAATATCCTAGAAATAATTATTTGCAGGTTAGATACCATGATCCTAGTGCAAAGTACAAGAAAAGATGGAGATCATTTAAGAGAAAGAGAGGATTAACTATTTATTACAGTTGCAGAAGACCAAGACATCTTTCTAAGGAATGCCCTAGTAGAAGACCCAGTTGTCTTTGTTGTAAAGTTATGGATCATGAAGTTTTGGATTTCCCTAGAATGATTACTAAGGTTGAAAGAGTGAATATGAGACAAGAAAACCCTAAGGAATATCAAGAAACTGAGACCATGGTAGAACCCCAGAAAGAATCAGAAATTGTACTATTGGAAATAAAAAAAAATTCGAATGATCACAGAAAAATCAACTTACCAGAAATCTTCAAAGAAAAAGAATGCATAGAAGCAAGAATAGGAGACTTCGACATTGAATGCATTCTATATGAGGAAACATAGGTGAATATCATGACATAAACAACTTGGGAAACTTTAGGAAATACTTCTATGATTCCTTCATTGGGAGGAATAGGATTATTTAGAGGAAAGATGATAGCCCTATGTGGAAGACTAACCCAGATATCTATTAATGCTCATGGAACCTTGACATAAGAAGATTTTGAGGTTGTTAAATTTATTGAGAACAACGCCCCATTTTCTATGTTACTAGGAAAACCTTGGATCGAAAAGGATCAAGCTAGAAGAAAATAAGAGGAAGTCTTAGAGAAGAAGAAGAAAGAATTAAAATATTTCATGACTAGGACGATTGCACATTTGATTGAAGAACAGGAAAAAAAGTCGAAGTTATTTAGAAACACAAACTTGGATGTCGAAGATGAAAGGACACACGAGGACTTGAGACACCTATCTATACAGGAAAGTAGAGCACCTACACCAGATAGTGAAGAAGTATTTCCCCTGAACCCTAGTAAAGACCATCAACAGTGTGAAGTTACTATGCCCAAAGATGATCAGAATCAAAATGGAAAGAGGAATATCAAGACGAAGATCACCGGGAAGAAGGATAGAAATATCAATAAGAAGAAAGAAAAGATAGAAAATTTACAAAAAGTTCCAAAAGGAACTATGCAGAAGGAAGGATTCTAGAATCTGAACTTTGTTGGGATATCAGTACAACATAGCACTGCACTTCACCATGGAGAAGAAATATGACCGTTGGAGGCATTATAACCGCTAGACCGATGACCCAAATGGTTAGAACAACAATTATGACCAGAAATCTCGCCATCAGACCATTAGGATTGCGCCATAATGGACAAAACTACATTAATGAAAGCTTCTCACCCATTGGAAAGATATGTTACCTAGTTGTCTACTTATTCCATTGAGAATTGCACTGAGAACACTTTTTCCACTCGTGATTATATGAGCTCACAGATTAGTTTATTTTTCACAGTAATCATTGAGGTATCGCCATCCATCCCATTGCATTGAGTAGTTGATCTTCAACCTAAGATAGTAAGCTACGAGCGTGTATGTCTGAAGAACTTAGCACAGTCGAAGAGTATGTGAAGGAGATATTCATCGACCTCATGAATGAAAGAGTAATGTATGTGGGTGTAAAATCTTCATCGACGAGAGGAGTGCAAGCCTCCCCATTGACTACTCGTGGATCTGAACCATCCCAAGCTGCGAGTGGGAAAAGAACCAAGCATAGAGATGACTTGGAAAATGTGAAGTTACTGCCATCCATCCTCTCTGAGTACATCCCACCCCTAACTGGTGTAGTGAGTCATGATAGTGTCCCAAGGGACTTCGACTACATTGTCATCACTGCATATCTCCAGAAGGGGATACGCATAGTCAGACTACAGCTATAAAAGAATCCAACCTTGAAGATTAGAAACTATAACCTAGGAGACCATAAGAGCTATGACATGCTCAGACCTCACAAATATCTGACCATGATGAAGGGAAAGAATGTGAATATCATCCCTCAGTCATGGACCATGAACCTCGCGCAGTCCACCCTTTTGAATGTAATGAAGATTCCACATTTTGGAAGGAACCAAGAGGTTAACGCCTACATTCAGTTCCTTCTGTCATGCTTCCATGGTGGATATTTGTGGTTGGATAGACGCATCACTGTCGATTCAGCACTGATCCATAGGATCAACAAACTAAGCATGCAAGGACCAGACCCACAATAGTTTTACCCAGGAAAATTTGTAGACCACACCTTGGCACAGACGATTAAAGAAACAAATGATGATGTTGAGAAGGGGACATGAGGCTACAAGGTAGCCTCCATATAGAATGGCGCAATGCGCCTAGGATGCCAACTAATTACAGGAAATATAGTAGAAAATAACATAGCCATGCAGGTTACAGGGTTTGTTGTTGACCTTGTTGGGAAATGCATGGAAGGCCTACAGATGAACTGGGTGAAGTACCTAGTTAACCAGCTCGAACTAGATTGTCACGAAGCTAAGGATTAGGGTTATGAGTTTCACTTCAGCTGGCTCCTGATCTTGATCGCGTTTACTGGTTGGGAGATGCCAAAAGGTGCGACCTTCCCTGAGATCGAGCCATTTGAGCCACTTGCTACAAAGTTCACCATGCTCTGGTATTCAAGCAATATGGGAAAGAAGTGGCAGTCAAACACAGTATTTCATACCTACTACATGCATCTTAGGACAGCTATTGAGTCCTTCCCCCGTATGACGCCAAACACCCTGAACAGGTTCAAGCCTCTTATGAAATTCCATATAGATAGGAATTTTATCTACATTACTATGCACACCGATGAAAGAAAAGAAGAACTTCAATACTACTACAACATCACTATAGAGGACATGGAAGAGATCATTAAAAAACGGCCTTCAGAACTCCTTATCCTTGTTGACCCCGTAGAGTTGTCTAACCTGGACCTTATTAGAAACCTGGTTATTACTCATGAAGACTATGATGCCCCAAGAATCAACAGGAAGAATAAGAAGAAATATATACATGAAGTACACAACTCATTAGAAAAGATCACAACCGAGTCACCTAGCGGAGGAGGTGATGATGAAGTGAACAAAGAGGGAAAAGAACAAGAAGAAGATAAACAAGGAAATGTAACATCGCCACAGAACCACCCTGATGACATCAATCCATCTAAGAAAAGGAAGAATTCCCCCATGAAACCTTCCTCATGGAAGAAGTCCAAATCCAATAAGCCAAAGATGCAGAATGTACTCACGATCGACAACTTCAATTTCATTATTTCAGCTATAGGAGATGCCTAAGAAGATATTTTGCAAAGAAAAGAAGAAAAAAAAGAAGACATGTATGATATAATTGAAGAAGAAGTAAGAGGTTTACAACAAGCCCTTTATATCAGCCGCGCATCATCCACTATGCCCCCTCCCTAGAAACTAGAGTTGGGAGATGAGCCTACCCAACTCCACAGACTAGCTAATGTGACTGAAGCCCACCTTCACTGAGCACAAGATGAGAAATACCAGACCACAACAACCCTGAAACAAGCATAGGAGGAAGTTATTGAGCAACGCAGGCTCACGTAATAGGATAAGGACACCCTTGAAGCAAAGTTCAAAGAAGAAAGAGCACAGATCTAATAGGAGAAAGAAAATATGCTTGCATAGTAGATCAGAGTAAAAGAAGTAGCCAACAGAGAACTTCACTCTGTGACGGGCTTGGAACAGAAGGAGGAAGAACCAGCAGAACACCAAGTAGCGCATCTCACATAAATCATCCAACAAAATTAGTAGAGAATCATAGATCTCAAGCAAGGAACATTGCCCAGTACTCCATAGGATGTGCGAGATCAAAGAGAAGTGACTACTCGAGGCATAGTTGAAATAATAAAAATCCTCACCATGGAATGTAAACAACTCAGTGATGACAGTGCCCAAAATTATGAAAAACTCACTAAGGATCCTAAATTGAAGTCGCTGGAGTCACATATCCAGGAAGCAAAGAAGCAAGAAGAAATAGTACAGGCACAACTAAAGCCCCTGTCATTCATTGAGAGGATGAAACGATCCCAAGAACAATGCAATTCCCTAGAGAAGGTCCACATCATTCATAGAAGAGTCATGGGAGTAACTCAAAGGCTCCAACCAATACAGGATGAAGCTTACCAACTATTCATAGAGATCGAAGGTCGAGGAGAAGAAATGGAGCAAGTCATCACTTAAACCAAAAAACTCTTAGGGACCTATCAACAAAGCAGTAATGCAAGAGTTCATTGAGTAGGAGGTTGTGGCACAGCAACAGGCCGAAGCATCTTGAGCCAAGCTCGAATATTTTGATGTAGAATTACCTAGAGAATATTGACTCAGGATGAGTCACAGGTGAGTGTTGGGGGATTGTTGGCCCTTGACTAAGTTTTGAGGATCCTTGTCATTTTAGACCATTTTTGGAATTCGATAGGCTGTCGAAGGTGGAGCGCAAATCAAAGTGGAGATCGTGAGATCTCAGCCCCTTTTTAGGACCTTTTTTGGGTTTTGGCCTTATGTAATGGGTATGGGGATGTTGGCCCATAGGTTTACCCATTCTTAGGCCTATTTTGTAATGTATAAATAGAATTCTAGGTGATGTAAGAAGTAGTGACTATCCAATTGCACATTTTGCTAAGTGAAAATGATTGTAAGAGGCTTGGTGCATATTGTATGTTGAGACTTGCAAAGCTAAGTGCAAGTCATCTGTAGTTCTTTATGCATAGAATATGGAAGGCTCTGTGCCTAGATCTACTCAAGGAAGGGGTATCTAGAGAGGTGCATAGATCTCCTGTCCTCTACGGAGTTGATTTTGAGGCTCTTTGAATGTAGCTGATTGACCGGAGATAATAAAGAGGAGAAGAGTTGGTGGACATAGCCCCAGGGTGGGGGTGAACCATGTATATCCTTTTTTGTGAATTCTTTGTGCTTTATGATTGTTACTTTGTTTATGTGATTCAATGCTTAGTGCGATGTTAGATGATAGATGAATTTGATATGATATCTTAGTGATGAATAATGCGAATGAATTCTAGATCTGATCTATGTTGGTATGCTTAGTGCTTGAGTCTATTGAATCTATGTGAATACTATGTTGATATTATGTTAGGGTTAGTTGCACTGTAAGCTAAGACTGGATATTGATGAATCATAATTTCTAAGTGTTCTGTTAAGGTGTTACAATCACAGATCTGCGTCCCAGCTAAGTTTGTAGACATTGGAGTCCTGCAACAACCCCTTCATCTACCTTGGGTGAGACTTCATCTGCTTCGTTGGTGTTGCCGAAAGGGCCGATAGTTAGGGTTTTGTTGGTGCATTGTTGTAGAGTTGAGCCTTGGGTCTTCCCTTATGCCAACACCTTTCAAATATTTTAATGTGTGGGAAAGGAAGCAACATCACTCGACAATATTTTCGTGTTTAGAGAGCCTAAAAAGACCTTAAAGGATACTCCAGGCGGTTCCTTTTCCATATAACCTTTACGAGTCTGAAAAAGTTATAAAGGTATACTCGGTTACATTCTCATGTTTTTTCGAGCATGAGAAGGAACTAATACCATGCTTGTTATTGGTTTTGTTTTTACACAAGCTTCAAACAAAATTAAACTATGCTTGTAAATTCCCAACGTAATTGCAAGAGGTTGGGATACCCATGGATCGTTGGTACTATCCCCCCATCTTGAAAAGATAGTGGGTTAACTCCAGAATGATAATCAAAGGCTGGAGACATGCCCCCCGGGCTTCAATTCATTCACTGACTTTGAGGTTGTCAAAAATTTTTGTACTAGATGGAGAAAAAGGATAAGGGTGGATGAAATAAAGGTTCAAATACGAGACCTAATGAAAGACTCTGCTCGACATCTACAGGATCTATTGAAAGAACTTGACTCAATGAGAGATGTGATTGTTTCATTCTTTATTGAGCTTGACATAGGAAGAGAACTATGCTCAAGGCTCTGGGTTCAATCCCTAGATTTTTGTTTCATTTTTTAACAATCTTGCTACAAAGAGGAAAAATATTCTCAAGGCCTCTGTTTCATTCTTAACGAGATTTTCACGGAGAAGAGAAACTATGCTTGTAGCCTCTGTTTCATTTTTTAATGAGCTTGTTATAGAGAGGAAAACTATGCTTGTAGATTCTATTTCATTTTTAAATGACCTTTCCACATAGAAGAGAAACTATGCTTGTAGCCTGTGCTTCATTTTTTAATGATCTTTCCACAGATAAGAGAAACTATGCTCATGGACTCTTCTCGATCATGGCTTCCAAGAGGATAATTCTCTGGAAGGAAACCATGTCAAGGGACAAAATTCGGTCATGGCTTCCAGGAGATCTTCACTGGATGGAAGAACAATGCTCTGGAAGGATCAGTTATCGAGGGTCATGTCATGGGTAAGGAGATCAGGATCTAAAATCCCTACCGAAGAGATCACCATGACAACTATCGGATCTAAGTCATGTTCATCAACAACATCAATAAAGACAATTTTCCCTCCCAAAGTTATAGGAAACAGATTAAGGATCCCTAAAGGGTGACCGATTCTTATGATAAATGTGAATAGAGTCTGGGTAACTGACACAACCTGAGGATAACCCAAATATTTCCAAGCAATGGAGGACAAAATACTAATAATGAACCTTCATCTAGCAGTGCATGAGGAACATCTCGACCACAAACTTGTATTGTAATCTTGAAGGGAAAGTGAGAGGGAATATGAGGTCCAATTAGTACACCCCAATAAAAAAGGATGTCCTCATTACTTGGAGGGGGTTTCATAGGAGAGGGAGGAATGCCCCCCAACATGGTATATTCTATATCAATGAGAAAAATGTGGGCAGAATCGGGTTTAGTCTCAATTGATAACGACATCAAATCAACCACTTGGGTTTCATTCTCTAAGGGGAGAATGGTGTTGACAGGTGGAAATAGATCGACCACTTGGGTTTCACTCTCTAACGAGAGAGAAGGATCAACCGAATATGGGATCATATCAACCACTTTTTCAACTGGTTCAACTAAGGACGTTACCAGATTGATGACATGATCAACCATAATGACCAATGAAGGGACCGAAGAAACCACTTTGGCACTCATCAGAGGAGGAGTGGAATTAACCACATTGGCACTCTTCAGATGAAGGGTGGGACTAACCAATGATAGGACTGAATCATTCACTTGGGTTTCACTTTTCAGATGAAAAGTGGGGTTGATCAATGACGGAACTAGATCAACTACTTTTGTTAGTGGTTCAACCGAGGATGAAACTATATTGACCACCTGATAAACCAGAATGACTGGGGATGGAATCAGATTGACCAGTTCATCAACTAATGATGGGTTGGGGGAAATCTTACAACAACTATTTGGAAGTTGAATCTTTTCCAAAAGAGAAGAAGCCTCCTCCATACGAGGACAAAGGTGAGAATAATGATCACCTTCGGATAACATGCAAGGAAATTTGACAGTTGTCTTCTTCTTACCAACGTTAACATCACTAGTTTATGGGGCGTCACCAACATGTCCAGCAGGTGCCAATGACATGGAGGACCACATTTCTAAGACCTTGGGAAGACCAAGGAAATCCCTCAGAAATTGGTCAACCTTACAAAGACTACAAGGGAATTTGGGTTTCAGATTCTTTGTTTCAATCTTGTTGACCTCATCAACACTCCCAGTATGATTAATAATAGATGTTTGCTTGGATCCAAAATATGATATGGTTGGAGGCTTGGTCCTTTTTTAGTCCTTATTCTTCTTCTCTTTTTGTTTCTTCGTCTTCTTATCAACCTGGCTACTTGCTTTACAGATTTCACTAAGCGAAGAAGGAGAAAGGGAAGGATACTTAACGGGTGAAGAAGGAGAAAAATTGACATGAGGTTGATGTGTGGGTGGTGTACTGACATTTAAAGTATTAGGTGCACTTGAAGCACTGGGAATATTTGAGATCACTAGAGTCTGGAACCACCAAACCGGTAATCCGATGGTGAGTCCCGGAAGACTCAGTGTGGCAATGTACGAAGGACCAATGTTTCCAAAAGAAGGAAAGGTGAAAGGTTTAATAGGACAAGGGGTTCCTCCATTGGTACTCCCAAGATTTGATTCCATTAAAACTGACTCGAACTAAGGTCCACTAAGTAAAACAAACAACACACACTATGAATCTAAGAAGAAAACAATCAAACAAAACTTCCCACCATGAAACCACTAGTTGGTGATGAAATCCAACATCATGAGATCAATATAAGAAGGGGTGGGGATATAGTAGGTGGGTCAGTTACATTGGTGACCTTCTTAACAGACTTATGCCTTGGTTCAAGATTCCACGCAGTAATTGTGGATTTACCCTCTAAGGAGCCCAAGTGATTTTTATCGATGTCTATTCCAGGTACAATAAGACTTCCCTTCATCGTCAACTTGTGTAAGACCCTGAATATTATGGATAATAAGGTCACCAACTCGCAGTCAACCCCTGGGAGGGAAAAATCGATAGTCCTGTCTGAACATATGGGTAGGATAAAAATTCTGAAATCCTTCAAGAGAACTGAGGACAAGTGGATCGGTAGAACTCCAGAGGACCCCGAATGGATTCAGAGTTCACGAAGCACCGAGACCAAATGAAGACAGTTGAGCCTCAAGAATAACCCCCAATATACGATCTGACTACTACGAACTGTTAAACCACGGAGGGATAATATTTGTAACTCTTCCTAATGTGACCTTGTGTGTAACCCCTATGTGAGGGGGGGATCCCAATAATCTTATACAAAAATTGGATTTTCTCTCCCTATCGCAAGATGATAATTTTTTTTGGAAGCTTTGGAAAGTTATTCTTTCAACCTATTCCAAATCCCTACACCTTAAGCTAATGTAGGTTTGCTAACAGAAAATGTACAAATGTATGATAAATTTGAGTTTAGCACTTGATTTTAAGGCTATTGTTTACTCAAGAGGAAAATGGAGTGGACTAAATGATGTTTTGACCAACTCTAAACAATGAAAAGAAATGAGAATGCAAATATTTCACTTCGATGAAATCTATATTACGAGAAGGATAAAACGTTCATCACTCCAAATGCATAATGTCCCAATTTTTTTATCAAACTCATCAATGTCAAGATCTTCAAGAAATGAGTCAAAATGCCAAAAACCATGCAATTTCGCTACTTCAAATGCAAACTAGTTTCACTACCCAAAAGAAATAATGCATCTATATTCTTTGTTTGATTCCAATGCATAAAGAAATTAAATAAAAATCCTTTGATTCTCTACTACTTTCAATCAGGAGAAAGAGTCTTGTGCCGCTGCAAAAGACACGAAGCAAAAAGGCTACAAACAAAGAATGCACTCAAGGCAGTGAGGTATGAAACAAAACAAGTAGAAAATTGTTATGACAAGAAAACAATAAAGTATTCTACAACCAATCAATCATTCAAGGAACACAAGAAAATGCATAGAAGAATCCAAGAAAAGATAAAGAGAAAGAGAAATCACTCAAAAATTGTCTCGACAAAACAAGAAGCTAGAAAAGGAAATTTCACATTTCTGAAAAAGGTTTCAAGATACAATCAATACAATAGGGATGCTAAACACCAAATATCAACCTAAATAACTTCACAAACCAATCACAAATTCTGGGTAAATACTTCCACAAAACAAGATGAGAAAATCTGAGCAGAAAAGGGCAAAACTCATCCAAAAAGGAGACCCGTGCTCCTTGTCTCAAGGGTACAGAGTATTGAATAACTCCCTAAATCACTATAGGGGAGTTATATCTCTCTGATATGGCCTACATGGGGGCGTTGATCCACTCATAAATTCAAAAAACTATCAAAAAAATGAAGAAAAAGTCACCTAGAATGCATAAAAAATGGTGAAATTGCTAGTGAAGGTAGGAGAAGGCTAATGGATGATGAAAAAACAATAAAAGTGATATGAAATGTGGGAAAATGTATGTAAATAAAAGAGTAATTTCTTGGGAAAAATTACCTCAAATATCGAATGGAACAGTGGATAAATATTTGAATTTCCTTATAACAACTTTCATTCAATCAGATAAATGAAAAAAGCAGTAGATCGACTCCAAATATCAAGGAAGAAGAATGACTCAAAGTAAGGAAGGAAGATGTCAAAAATACAAACAAAACATCATCAATTATTAGAAATCAAAATGTTGGAAGCCAAAACAAATACACGTTGAGATGGTGATAACCCTGAGCAAATGAAAAAGCAAAAACTAGACTGAGAGATCAACTCCAAAAAATAATTTTAGAAGAAAAATACCAGTGCTCTGGTGTCAAGGGTACCAAATCATTGCAACTCTTTGTGGGAGACTACAAAGGAGTGCTAACACTCTGGTGGTAGAGGCAGGGCAGTGTTGGGCTCTCATAAGAACAAAATATTGCATAGAACTCAAAAAACTCAGGAAAATCCAGCAATTGAGAGTGTATGGGATGAATCCCCCTATGGATAGGTGAATTCACTCTTGGATCCTAGACCACTATGAACAAGACAAAAAAGTTCTAACCTTTATCGCTAACATTCCTTTAAACCTAGCTAAGTTAATCCATGGAGAAAAGGAAGAAGCTTGAACCTTTTTATGATGTTTTTCCTTGCCCAGTCCAAGTTGAACTTTGATCCTCAATATCTTCAACAAGTCCTACAATCCAATCAAATACAAAAAATACTTCCTATTCTACCAACATTAGTTTGAAACTAGATCTATCCATCAAAGACAAGTTCATGTAGATATACACAGTCTAGAAGGAAACATTCCAAGAACATGTATTAATGAGAACTCAATAGAGATACTTACAGACCTTTGATGTATATGCAGTGGCCTCACAAATCTCTCCTTGTCCAACCCATTACTCAAATGATGCATAAACAAAATTAATATGATTCACTGATTATCTCCCTTATGAGATCATAAGTTTGATGCCTTCAATATCCTCCCTTTCCTTATGAGATCATAGGTTAGGTATTTCTCAATTTCTCCATCCATCCCTTCACCATGAGGAGGCCACCTTATATAGGCTTGGAGAGGCATAAACACCTTAGATATTCTTGGGATAGGTTGAGGATCTTTCTCCATCAGTTTTGGATCCTCCCTAAGATCCAACCTTGACCTCAGAATTGAATCCAACTGATTTTAGAGATAAGGGGGATCTTCCCATGATTTTCTCAACAACACAACACTCCCCTATAATGGTGCATAGAGTGCTACAACACTCCCCAAAATAAGGGAAAGGAGTGCTAGTGCTCCCTACTAGTGGGTACAGGAGTGCTGCCCAAGATTTCCTCAAAAATTCATAGGGCTCCCCCAGAATGGGGCACAGAGTTTTGCAATGCTCCCCTAAACGAGGTTAAGGAGAGTTGGCACTCCCTGAAAGTGGGTAGGGGAGTGATGCCAAAACTTTCCTCAAAAAATCCCAGCACTCCCCAAAAAGGGTTCACAGAGTGCTGGAACGCTCCCCGAAAAAAAGGTTAAGGAGCACTCACACTCCCTGACACTTGGTAGGGGAGCGTTGGCCTTCAAAATTCATTTTTAAGTGGTTTTTTTCATGGAAAAATATTTGTACTCTTCATCAAATGATTTCTTCTTCTTAAACCAGTATTTGAGGGTGTCTTTGAAGTTTCTTTGTGATGTCGTTCGAAACACATAATAGGAAAGATGATTGTATGATGTACGCAACACTTGTTGCCAAAATGCGACACTTGCGACACTTGTAATGATGACAATAGGTCATCATTGAAATGAGTAATTTTGATGTGTAATAGACTCTTTCAAATCATCTCTTGATTTACACATGGATAATTGATGAGAATAAAAATTAATATGTTCACGGGAAGAATTATTTTCCTCTTTATCTTCTATTCAGTAATCTCTATTAATTTGTACATGATTATATAGTGAATAGTTCATTCCAAAGTGATCTTGAACACATGATTGAATAATATGATGATCAAAAATATCAGGGTATAAGGAATAATATGTAGAAGAGTTGAGGAGATGAAATGCATTTCTTGAAATGATCGGAATATGTGTTTTGAATTGTGGTTTTGTTCCCTTTCCTTGTATAAACTGATCAACCTTTTTTGTATGCTCTTTTAAAGAGTACGAGATAATTTCTAAGAGACGATTTGGTTCATCATAAAAGGGTGAATGTGAGAGAAAATTACCAGGATTAGATGATTCATTACTAGTTTGACCAATGTTGTCATCTCCCACTAATTGATCTTGAACATGTTCACATGAGTGAGGGGAAGTTTTACTAACAAAAAGATTACCAAATTCACATTCCATCTCTTTTACTTCAGAAACAATTGTAATATCTTAGAGAGTTTAACCATGGTCACCTTTTGAATTTAATTTTCCTTCCTCAATAGAAAAATACATTGTTTGCAAAGAAATATCAGAAGCGACAATTGTATCTTGTAAAATTTCATGTTGCTCCTGATCTGCCAAAATGAAGGAAGTTGACAAAAATTGTGGTGCTTGAAAGTATTCAAGATCAACATGAAAATTGGAACCATCTTGAGGTTGAATATTAGTGCTCAATTCATATTGGTTAACAATTAATCGATCTTTCTTTTCTAAGAGAGAAGCAAGATATTGAAACCATTAATTAATAAGAGGCATTTATTTAAAAGGGAATCTAGTACAAACATGTATGAACCTAATTGCAAAATCATTGATTGATTCATCATTTTATTTCCTTAACCAACTTAATTCTTCACTTAATTCATCACAATCATAATTGTTAAAATCTGATAAGAACTCAATTACAAACTCAAACAAAGAATGAATTGAACTAGCCAGAAAATATTCGAACCAATATTTAACTCGACCTTGGAAAGTGAGAGCAAACAATCTTCATATAACATTAGGATCAATGATATTATGTTTTAAACATTTATAAAAATAATTAGAAATATTGTCTACTACAGATGTGTTTCTCTCACCATCAAAGGTGAGTTCTAAAAAGAGATCAGTCGTCTTGTTGGGAATAACTGGTAATGAGATATTGACAACATGTTCCAACACAATGATTTGGGAAGGAGCCATGAAAAATTAATAAATTGAAGAGATTGACTCCAAATAGTTATCTTTCCATCTAACCTACCTTCTAGTGCATTATAAGATGACATAGAAGAAGAATTTATAAATCAGGAATTATGAAAGGTTGAGGGGTAAAACATTTAATCATTAAATTTACCTCATCCCTCCTTCTAACACCATTTGTTGATGGGTGTTTATGACACATCGTCAACGATAAGGGAAGATTCAGTCTATGGTTGTCTACTTAACCCAAGTTGTTTGGTATAATCTACCCTGACGGGTTTTATGGCTTTGTTAGCTAGCTAAGATCCTAAAACAAATAATCTATGTGGACTAACTAAATATACAACTCTAACAATAAACACTTTAATTACAAATGCTTAACTAAAAGTGTTTATGTACAATAGCTATATACAATTTACAAGGTTTAAGCAAAGCCTTGTGAAAATAATTGTTTTAAGATAATGGATCTAAACAAGATTAAATATAAAAAAAAATATTCTATTACTCTAAATACCAAATAAACAATGAATGAGTAATATTGTCAATGATATAACAAAAATAGACAAAGAAAATTAACGTTTAAATGATGCAATCACTATTCATTCACAAATCAACAAATTAAATAAATAATAAGCTAACTAACCTCTCGTTGATCAGCAATACTAAGTTAAATTCATCTCTATGTATCTGTATGAGATCCTCTTAACCTATGTCAAGTGTAAACATATGACAAAATCAAGCATAATACTTCATGAAGAAACTCAAAGAAGTCTTTTATATTCCAGAACAAGTTTATGATGACAGAAAGACAAATAAATTTTATCTCATGTGACTTTAAAATGTCGAATAGCTAAATGTGAAATAAACTCCAACCCTCAGAAAGTGGTATTATCAACTATCCAACATTATATGTAAACTCAAAATGTATCAATAGATGATCAACCACAAATATTTAAAGGAACCAAAATACAATGAATCATATAAATGAAAACATAACATGAAAAATTATATACAGAACAGTCTAAAGCTAGTTCAATAGAAATAAAGTTTCATATTCATAAATGGTATGAGAAACAATATTAACATTGCACAGTCGACAAAAGGACAGAAGACAAAGAGTAAATTGTATCCCATATAGTTTCAGTATAACAAGTTCATCATAGGGTCCAAAATGAATTTATGGGATAATAAACTCTTAAAGATTGAAAACATTAATACATAAATGATAACAATTAACCATGTATTGATAAAATAGACTAAAGATAATTTAAATCAATGCATAATCAATTACTCAAAGAATATGAAGATATTAAAATGAAAACAAAACCATTTTACTCACTAGAGAAAAGCCATTAAGCAACCTGGAATTCCATATTCTTATTTGAAAATACTGGTCCATTCTCTGAAAGATTCCAACCATCCGTTACTCCATTTGAAAGGAATTTTTTTTACAAAAGATAAAGGATAAACATCCTCCTCTAAATTTATTGTATCCCCTTTGGGCTCTAAACTTTCTCATATATTTATACAATGAATGATCAGTTTGAGCGTCACTAATAATTTCCGCTACCTGAAATTTTCCTTGTAAAGAGACATAAATATCTCTCAAATCGTGCATTTGTTTGGGAAAAATCTCGTGAATAAGCTAAATGGGTCCATTTTGCATATTGGTTTTCAACCATTTCTTCAGATTCCATATGGTTTGGCCGAAACAAGTCCCCCAAAATCATATGTATGTTCTTTAACGCATTTCCAAATCTTATTTGTTGTTGCTCATAAGTTGTTTGCAACAATCTAATATTATTTTTGGATCAATTATCTTGAATGTATTTAGATAATAAAATCAAGCCATGATCATATCTGTACCAAATAACTGATAATACAAACCTGTGAAACAAAAAGAAACCAAATTAATAACCTAAAAATTGTGAATAAAACAAAATCTAGAACAATAAAATTAAAATGAATTTAAACTAACTATAAGTTCTAAACAAACATTGTCTATATTTTCCTTTCAAATATGATCTTAAAATTCTAGAAGTTTCAAGTTGATGGAGAGGATAAAAATATTAATTTTGGGTTTTCACAAAATCAAACAAATGATAGATAATTCTTTTTTTTTTTTTTGAAATGAGATGCAAACTAACAAAAGAATTCAATTAATTAAACCTACCAAATGATTTTGTGAAAATTATTGCGAATGAGAAAAATACTAAAACATAATCATAATTTAAATGAAAGTAAACAATTGATAAAATTAATTTTTTTCGTTTAAATTAAGATTTTTATGTTTGTCTCTCCCTCACTCAAAATTGATCAAATGTGAACAAATGCCATAGAAATGATGTGCCACAATAAACTTTTTTCCTATAAAATCATTTTTATTAATCCAAGTGTTCAACCAAGCCATTCTCATAGTAGATAAATTCAATAAGGAAGAGGTAATAACAAACTCCCAAATTATGAAGCTTTTCCATCAACATCAAAACTCTGTAGAAAAAAAAACAGAATACCAATTGAATTTCATGAAACTCAAACCAAACAAAAGAAAAGAACATAAAATCAAACCAACCTAAAAAGAAATCAAAACAATACCAGCCAAATCAAGCCAAAAGGAAAAAAATGAAGAATCCAAGTAAAATTTTGAGGGACCCTAGATTTTGATTAAAAATAAAGAAGGGGGTTGTTGGGGCCCAACACATACCCCATGTATGGAAAACATATAGAGTTATATCCCATCTCCAAATGGGATCTCATCCATTACCTCGAAATGTCACATTCACAAGGTCCCAAACAAGGCAGGTTTAGGATGTCTAATTCATTAATTATGATGTTTCCAACTCCAATTAGTTCCCCATCTTAGATTTTCACCACTATGCTTGAAATATCTGTAGTGAAGATGACATGATGCTCACACTAACCCAAGAGAGGGCCTAGCCTCTTTAGCATGTAGGAATTCTATCCTTGTTGAACTATCCTCACTATGGGAATAGTGGGGTTGTTACCGTATGCACCGACCTACTACTAACCCGCATGCACAACGACTACCTCTAGCCAGGAGAGAAATACCTTTTTCATGAAGTTGCAATCCACCATGTGACAGGCCTTCCTACATATGGAGAGGAACCAATGAAATTACTTACTGCTAAATATGTCTCCCAGAAAGAGATATATGGTACATACTCTACCCATCGAGGAAGGAATGGAAACCTTATTTCATAAATAAGCACCAAACCAGTTTGCTTTGCCAAAAATATTAGAGCCTACAACATTTTGTGCAATAGTACTAAATATGAATTCCCATATGGGGTTTTCATAGCCACAGAGCGATGCATCATAGGGATTCAAATGTCATGGGTATGGTACATGATGAACGAATTTATAAATGATTGCTTGGATGCCTAGATTTCAAGCAAGGAGTTTCATTATAGTTGGATCTTATTGTTTTTGGCGATGGTTTTCTAGAAGCCCCCTCAAGGGTTTGAATGGATTGTTGATAGTTGGCCTATATTTGAAGTTCCCATCTTCCAAACGCTACATGAGAGAAAGGATTCTCATGTCCAAGAATCATACAACAACCTATTCCAAGAATGGTATCATCGACTCTTCCAAATCATCACTTCAAAAACACGCAGTCTGTGCACCCTTCTCAATAGGTATGAGGGGTACCTTATCTTTGAATTTACTTTACATAACATCTGCAATTATCCCATTGAATATCAGGGGGATGTAATGGCACTCCTTTCATTTTGTATTTTTGAGGATGATATGCAGTAAGCTGTGGTCGAATATCCCACACATATTCAACCACTCCTATCCAAAGACACTTCAAATATTGAGACACACACTAAGAACAACTAAGATCACAAAAATTCCAAAAGAAGTGTGATAGTAGGCCTAACATGCATGCCCCCCGACATGGGTACCCCTAGTGATACACTCAAAAAATGACCCCTAGATCCCTTTTCTGCACAACATCGAGTTCTACCAACCCCACTAAGTGCCAAACAATGATGTTCCATATCTTCTATTCACCCTCCTGTTTTACCCATGCCGAATATTTACACACTAACAAATGTTTTAAGACATCAATTTTTTTTGCGAAAACAACTCCATTCTGAGGCCCTTCATAACGTCGACCATCTTGGCTGAAAATTTGGGGGCATTGTGAAAATACCAACCCCCACTTCACATATGTTTCCCTCCAGTGGCACTTCTAGTTCATCCGCTCACATCCTTTAGGTGGACCTCCCCTCATTACTTGTCATATATGCCCACCATGGTGGAATTTTGTTGGCTCCAATTCCTACCCCCCTCATGCAATAACGTGCCACCAAATAAATCTCTGGATTAAGTGAATGTAATGAGTGGCTTGGGAAATCTCATGCCCAATTACAGTTGCAACATCAATTCAATATCATTGCACACAATCCTACATGTGAGAAGTATCAAAAGAAAATCCATGAATATCAAGTGAGGAAAAAATATTGTGATGCCAACCAAGTGACATACACAACCACTCAAGCTCAATACATTGATCTCCACTCATCTTTTCACAACCTACTAGAGGATTTGGACAACTCATATGCCATGATTCCTACCACTTCTTGTAATGACTGTTTGAAACAAACATCTAAAAATTCTACTTAATGTACAGCCATTTCTACCAATTTCTACCAGGTTTATAAAATCCAAATTTTCTCGACACTTTACGCAAGTAAAATTAAAATTTATCAATGAGTAATGCATAAATTCAAATTGAGTACCTTAACTCTGATGCTAATTTCCGTTGTCAGCTGCCTTCCTGCTGCTACCTGCTACACAGTCCATTCCTGTTGCAAACACATCAAATAATTGTCCAAAACCTCTTGTCCACCCTGCCAACTAGGAAAATGACCTAGCTCCAAGATATCTACGGATATTCTGGCCCTCCGAGCCCAAAACCGCTAGAAACTCGGTGCCTGCCTGATCAAATAGGTCACAACCAACAAATCCTGTGCCTCAATCTGAGCACACCATCTCACATCCCCTCTCAGCTCTCTCCCATAGCAAGAAAATAGTC
>ML778522.1:270904-283690 GCA_009831015.1 Picea engelmannii
TCACTTCTTCTCTAAAATAAAAATATAAGGTTCAAGCAGTGGAAGATCACATCGAGAATCAACAACAAGTTCTCCAAATCTTAAAGGACAACCTGACCATGGCACAGAATCACATGAAACAACAAGCAGATCAACATCATAGTTAAAGAAGTTTTGAAGTAGGGGATTGGGTATTTTTAAGACTACAACCATACAAATAGATGTCCCTCAAGCAAGACAAGAAGGATAATAAATTATCACCAAAGTACTATGGCCCATATAAGGTGTTGCAAAAGATTGATACTATGGCATACAAATTGGAGTTGCCTGCATCTTCACGAGTACACCCAGTTTTCCATGTTTCATGCTTAAAGAAGGTTATCGACGACAAGAACCCAGTTCAAACTATATTTCCAAAACTTGATGAGGAAGGAACAATCATATTGGAGCCTGAATCCATCACTGACACAAGAATTTGCCAGCTGAGGAATAGATCCATTTTAGAGTATCTCATTAAATGGAGGAAACTGCTGGCTGAAGATTCCACTTAGGAAGATGAGTCTTTTATACAGAAGCATCCAGAGTTACTCAAGCATTGCGGAAAACACTTATCTCAAGGGGAGGGGCATGTTAAGCCCTAATACTAGATCATTACCCCTTAATTGGGGCATATTATATTAGTAATGTTATTTTATTTACGTCGGCTTTAGGCCATTAGTTGTAATTATACCTCCTAGTCTCCTATATATACCAAGGAGACATTTTCATTTTGAATCATCTTGTACTTGAACATTTAAGTGGGGTAAAATGAGGTTCCCCCCTTGAAGAGGCTTATTATATGAAATTATATCTTTTTCATGGCGTTGAGTAATTTTTCTGAGGTTTTTCTATGCTATATTGATATTTGGTTCTTAACAAAGGGCCTCCAAAAATTCTAGTCCTGAAGGAGAAAAAGGGGACAACTCTTTCAAAGCTACACCATCAGCAGAAGATAAAACAAACAAAGGAAGAAAAAGAAAACAAGTGGACCACCTTGAGGGAGAGTTTAAGAAAATCAAACTATCCACCTTTGATGGGGAATCCGTTATAGAGGAGGAGGTTGAAGCGTGGTTATTGGAAATAAAAAATTATTTCCAAATCTACAACTATTCCAACAATATGAAGGTCAGAATGACCATCTATAACTTAAAAGGAAAAGAAATCATTTGGTGGCAGGATCTGAAGTCGGCGAAAATTCTAAAGTAAAAACATATGGAGTGGTCGAATTTTAAGAAATACTTTAAGAAACACTATATATCTTAAAGTTACTATGAAAGAAAAACTAAAGAGTTTTATGAGCTATGACTCGGTCTAATGGCTATGGATGATCTGATAAACAAATTCTTTGAATTATTAAGGTTCATGCCTTATATTCGGGTGGACAAAGTAAAAATCCAACAGTTCCTAAGTTGTTTACCACATTCCTATAAGGACACAATTGAATTTGACAACCCCAAGTCCTTGAATGAAGTTTTCAAGAAGTCTCGAATGTGTTACGACCAATATAGATAGTGGTCATAATTTCCCAAGGCTTGGAAAGAAAAGAAACAAGACCGAATGAACCAGCGGAAGAAGGGATATCAACCAACCCCTTTCTAGAATGAAACAAAGATATTTCCAAGGAAATATTTTCATGCCAATAACTAGAACTCACAAGGAGGTGATAAACTAGTGAATATGAGCACATATAAGTTTGGGGACAACCCCAGGGAATCGTTAAAATGCTGGGAATGTGGAGAACCTCACTTAAGGTGGTAGTCTCCACGTTTGACTTCAACATCCTGGATTGCAGTTTACAACCTACAGGAAGCCTCCACGGTGGGAGATGTGGGTAGAAGTTTACATCAGATCAATGCAGTCGTGGACGATCGACAAGTTGATCGCCAGTCCACGGTAGTGGAAATTGAAGGTAAAATTAACAATACTCGTATTTATGTTTGAATTTATCCAGGATTTACGTTGATTTACATCGCTCCTAGTGTAGTGGATTCGAATAAAATTAAGAAAGCAAGACATGCATAATCTTGGCTTATACAACTAGCAATAGGAACAAAAAGAAAAGTATCTGATTTTATTTCTGACTATGAGTTCAGTTTAGGTGATCAAAACACCAAGATAAATCTGAACATTCTACTGTTAGGGTCTTATGATATAATTATCAGAATGGATTGATTAGAAAGGAATAAAGAAGTTTTAGATTGTTATGAAAAATACTCAAGAATAAAGACGAAAACGACACTGTTAGGACCGCTCAAGGCATACGAAAACCAATCTCAGTTAGGCATATTTTAGCAATGCAATTTAAGAAGTGCATGAGAAAAGGTTGTCAGATATATGTTGTCCAAGTGACAAATATGTTAGAAAAAGAAAATAAACCAAGCTTAGAGGATGTTGTCATCTTGCATGATTTTAGAGATGTGTTTATTGATGAGATACTTGACTCACCCCCAAGGAGAGAGATAGACTTTTCTATCAATCTATTTCCTAGTTTATACCCTATATCTAAGGTGCCCTACTGAAGGAGTTTACTCAAGTTAACATAATTAAAGATTCAACTACAAGAACTGTTGGACAAAGAATACATATGTCCAAGTGTCTCACCATGGGAAGCACCAGTCCTTTTTGTTAAAAATAAAGACATAACTCTAAGATTATGTATCGTTTACAAACAATTAAACAAAATGACTATTAAAAACAAATAACCCTTACCTAGAATCAATGATCTGTTCGATCAAGTACATGGGGCAAAGATTTTTTCTAATTTGGATTTAAGATCTGGTTATCACCGGTTTAGAATAAAAGATGAGGACATAAGTAAGATAGTATTTAGAACGAGATATGGACATTACAAATTCCTTGTTATACCATTTGGTCTCACTAATGCGCCAACAACATTTATGTGTTTAATGAACAACATTTTTGGTTAGTATCTAGATAATTTTGTTTTGTATTTATTAAGGATATCCTAGTGTACTCTAAAACAAAAGAAGAAAACGAAGAATATCTAAGGATAGTACTACAAACCATAAGAAAAAAAAAAATGTATGCTAAGTTCGACAAGCATGACTTTTATCAAAAGAAAATACAATACCTAGGACATGTAATATTTGACGAAGGTATTGTAGTTGATCCTGAGAAAATAAGAGCCATCATGGAATGGACGATCCCTAAGGACATAGTAGACATCCGGTCATTCATGGGAATCACTGGATATTACCACAGATTTATAGAGGGATTCTCCAAGATTGCATATCCTATCACATCATTACAAAAGAAGGGAACCAAGTTTAACTGTTCATAGAAATATCAAGGCAGTTTTAATAAGTTAAAGGAATTGTTAACAACTACACCAATTTTAATGTAGCAGATCTGGAGAAAGACTTCACAGTCTGTGTGGATGTGAGTAAAGAAGGTTTGGGAGGTGTCCCAACTCAATAAGGGCACGTTATTTTTCATGAGTCCCAAAAACTAAAAAAGCATGAACAAAACTATGTCACTCATGACTTAGAGTTAGAAGCTGTCATCCACGCATTAAATATGTGGTGACACTATATAATGGGCAGAAAATTTATGTTGTTGACTGATAAGAGTGGTGTGAAATTTTTGTTTAGTCAACCAGACCTCAACGCGAGGCAAGCAATATGGTTGGCCTTCTTGAGAAAATTTGACTTCAAGGTAAGACACATCAAGGGTAAGGAAAACAAGGTGGTTGATTCTTTAAGTAGAAGAATTCATGGGTTGTTTGAAATAAACATTAGCAGGGATGAAAGTGATCTTGAGCAGAGGATAAAGGATGCAAGTAATAAAGATGAATATTACATTAAAACAGTGGCAGATTTACGAAATAATGCAGAAAATTTAGACATAACAAATCTGAGTTTGGATAGAAATGGTCAACTAAGATTTAAAAACATATTATACATACCATATTTTGCTAAATTAAAGTTAACTATTTTGGACGAAGTACATAAGAAACTGTATTCTAGTCATTCGGGATACCAGAAAATGGTAATAGCACTAAGGAAGTTATTTTATTGGCCTAATATGAAGGGAGAGATAGTGGAATACTTATCTAAGTGCCAAGATTTTCAACAAGTGAAAGTTGAACACCAACATCCAACTGGCCTGCTGCAGCCTCTACCTATGCCAAAATGGAAATGCGAGACTAAATGACTGGATTTTATTACAGGTTTGCCCAGAACTCAAAAACCAAATGATTCAATTATGGTAGTAATCGATAAGATAAGTAAGTTTGCACACTTTATTCCTATAAAGTCTACGTTTAAAGCTATTAACATCATTGAAATATTCATGAAAGATATTTTTAGACTGCATGGTATTCCTAAAATGGTGATTTTGGATGGAGTCGTAAAATTTACATCTACAATTTGGAAATAATTGTTTGCAGGGTTAAATACTAAATTGAATTTCAGCACCAACTACCATCCACATACAGATGGGAAGAACGAATGAACAAACCAAATCATGGAAGATATGCTACAAATGTATGTAAGAACAAAACCAAGCAAGTGGGAAGACTACCTGCACTTAGTGGAATTTGTGTACAACAATGGTTACCAAACATCAGCTAAGATGAGCCCCTTCGAAGTATTGTACAGTAGAAATTGTATGACTCTGATTAGTTGGGATAAGCCAGATAGGCTCATGGAGGGACCGAAAATTCTCCAGGAAATGGAGAGTACGGTAAGAAAGGTACAACAAAATTTAAAAGAAGAACAAGACAAATAGAAAAGCTACACAGACCTGAAAAGAAGACACCAGGAATTCCAAGTAGGAGACCACATTTATTTAAAAGTCAAAGCTAGAAGAATTTCATTAAAGCTAGGAAACTGTTCCAAGATGGCACCCGGGTTTTGTGGCCCTTTCGAGATATTAACTCGAATTAGACCAATGGCATACCAACTTGCACTTCCTACAAATATGAAAATACATAATGTATTTCATGTTTCTTTGTCAAACAATTATGCTCATGATCTTACTCACATGATCGATTGGAACATGGTGCAGGTGGAACTAGAAGGTGAGTTCCAAGAGGAACCTCTACGCATTCTAGATAGGAGAGAAATAGTGCTACGGAGCAGAACCGTCGCCCAGGTAAAAGTGCAATGGAAGCACTTTAGCCCCAAGGAGGCCACTTGGGAAATGGAGGGAGATTTGTAGAAATCTCATCCAACCCCGTTTAGAGAAAGGAACGAACACTGAAGACAATGTTCCACTGAAGGGGGAAAGGATGTAATATCCCCCAAAAAAAAATTATTAAGTTTGAAAATATTTAGGAAATCATTTTCGTTTTTGGTAAACTCGAAATTGGAAAATTATTTCCATTTATGGAAATTTCAAATTTCAAATTTAGTTAATTGTAAATTATGATTATGACTATTGGGAAAATATTTGATTTGTCCCAACCAACTCTTTGACTATGACACTTGTAAGAAACAAATATTTTTATAATTATTGTTGAGATACAAATGGAACATCCAGGTTAAAATCAGTTGACCATGACTCTATGAGTGGGGAACATGTTGGATGTAATATCCCCAAAAATAAATTATTATTGAAGTTTGAATGCACTTAGTAATTTATTTCCATTTTTGGCAAATTTGAATTTTGAAAAATATTTCCATTTATGGCAATTCCAAATTTAGAATTTGGTTAATTGTAATTTAATTAGAGTGACTTATTGGGCAAAGATTTGATTTTCCCAACTAACTCTTTGATTATGACACTTGTACGAGACAAATAATTTTATATTTATTGTTGAGGGACAAATGGAACAACAAGGTTGAAATTAGCTGACCATGACTCCATGAGTGGGGAACATGCTTGAATATGAATGAAGGGGCTAGTGAAGAGGAGCTAGCACCCATAAACTGAGAAGTGCCAGAGTGCACAAAGACAAAATGTTTTAAGTCTGTGATAGATGTACTGAACCTTAATTTTTTAAGTACTCAATCTATGTTTTAAACTCAACTTCGTTTAGTCCTGTATGATATGGGTATTGTCTATGCTTAAAGTTTTTATGTTATTCAAGTGGGGTTCTTCCCCTATAAATATAACATTAATACGTATACACATGCACACACACACACACACACACACACACATATGGATAGGATCATAATGTTAGTGGGGTTTTACTAACCATTATGCTTATTTAGATATGTTGGTAATTTGAGAGGTTGGGGTATAGCAAAGTTACCTTTGGCCCTTTAAGTATATGATTAATTTGTAGTGGGAAATAACTTAGAGATAAAATACGTTATAATGGTAGTTAATTGTGTCAATAAATGGAAACATAAACCTTGCAAAATTTAATAGTGATGAAAACTACCTACTTATAATAACAATAGGTCTTTCAAGATAAGTTGTTTGAAAAGAAAGATATGTAGTGTCCCTAAGAAAAAAAAAATACTTGGTAAATTTTGGGAACATTACATATTGTATGAAAGAAAAGGTTACAACACTTGGACCTTAAACAGGGCCAAAAATGTTTTCTTAGCACATGCTTTCTGTTTAATGAAAAACTAACAAAAAAATTACGGTTACAAACAAAAAAAAAATATTTTTGTTGTGATCATGGCCACACAGAATGAAGCTTAGATCAGACTTGAGGAGAATCTTGAGCAAAGACCTCTTGAAGAACCGAGGAAGAACAATGACAGAAGTTCACCTACTATGGTTCTAGAAACCATGAGAAATCTCATTATGGAACTGCAAGCTTTCAAAGAAGACAATGAGAAACTGGAAAAGCCACAACAAGAACAACAGGAAATAAATGAAGTATTGCTGCGTAGCATAGTAACAAAGAATATCCCAAAGGATGATAATGAGGAAGAAGAGGTTAGCAAAAGGGCATCTAAAAATTATGGTCCTGAAGGAGAAAAAGGGGACAACTCTTTCGAAGGTATACTATCAGCATAAAATAAAACAACCACAGGCAAAAAAAGGAAACAGGTGGACCACTTGGAGGGAGAGCTCAAGAAAATCAAACCGTCCACCTTTGACAAAGAATCCAAAACAGGGGAGGAGACTGAAGCATGGTTATTGGACATAAAAAAGTATTTCCAAATCTACAATTATTCCAGTAACCTGAAGTTCAGAATGGCCATCTATAACCTATAAGGAAAAGAAAGTATATTGTGGCAGGACCTAAAGTTGTCCAATGACCTAAAGGAAAAACATATGGAGTGGTTGGATTTCAATAAAAAATTTAGAAACAATATTTATATGAAATTTACTATGAAAGAAAAACCAAAGAGTTTTATGAACTACGACTTGGTCAAATGACTATGGATGACCTGATAAACAAATTCTTGTAGTTATTAAGGTTCGTGCCTTATATCCGGGAGGACAAAGTAAAAATCCAGTGGTTCCTAATTTGTTTACCATAGTCTTATAAAGACAGAATCGAGTTCGACAACCCTAAGTCCTTAAGTGAAGTTTTTAGGAAGGACCGAATGTGTTACAACCAATACAAACAATGGTCAGAACTTCCTAAGACTTGGAAAGACAAGACACAAGACCGAATGAACCAGCAGAGGAAGGGATATCAACCAAATCCTTTTTGGAATGCAACAAAAGGTTTTCCAAGAATTTTTTTTCAATCCAACAACGAGAACACCTAAGAAGGTGGTAAACCAGTTAATCTAGGAACAAAGAAATTTGGGGACAACCCAGAGAGCCATTAAAATGTTGGGAATGTGGAGAACCTCACTTAAGAAGTAATTGTCCACGTTTGACTTCAGTAGCTAGGACTACATTTCACAACCTACAGGAAGCCTCTACAGTGGGAGATGTGGGCAGAATATTACATCAGATCAATGCAGTCATGGATGTTTGACAAGATGATCACCAGTCCACTGTTGTGGAAGTTGAAGGTAAAGTAAAAAATACTCGTGTTTTTTTTTTTTAATTGATCTAGGAGCTACCTTGAGTTATATTTATCCCGATGTAGTGGATTCAAATAAACTTAAGAAAACAAGACATGCAAAATATTGGTTAGTAAAACTAGCAACAGAAAAAAAACCAAAAGTATTTGATTTTATCTCTAACTGTGAGTTCAGTTTAGGTGGTCAAAACACAAAGATAAATATGAATATCCTACCATTAGGGTCTTATGATACAATTATTGGAATGGATTGGTTAGAAAGGGATAAAGAAGTTTTAGATTGTTATGAAAAATCACTCAATTATAAAGACGAAAACGACATTGTTAGGACAGTACAAGGCATACAAAAACCTGTCTCAGTTAGGCAGATTTCAGCGATGCAATTTAAGAAGTACATGAGAAAAGGTTGTTAGATTTATGCTATCCAAGTGACATATTTGTTGGAAAAAGAAAATAAACCTAGCTTAGAGAATGTCATCGTCTTTCATGATTTTAGAGATGTGTTTGTTGACAAGATACTTGAATTTCCCCCAAGGAGAGAGATAGAATTTTCTATTGATCTGTTGCCTGGTTCAACTACTATATCTAAGGCACCCTACCGAATGATTTTACCCAAATTAATGGAGTTAAAGATTCAACTACAGGAACTATTGGACACGGAATATATTAGACCAAGTGTCTCACCATGGAGTGCACCAGTCCTTTTTGTTAAAAAGAAAGACAGAACCCTAAGATTATGCATTGATTATAGACAATTAAACAAAATGACTATTATGAACAAATACCCCTTACCTAGAATCAACGATCTGTTCGATCAAGTAAGTGGGGAAAAGATTTTTTCTAAAGTGGATTTAAGATCTAGCTATCACCAGGTTAGAAAACAATATGAATACATAAGCAAAATTGCATTCAGGACGAGATATGGACACTACGAATTTGTTGTTATATTGTTTGGACTCACTAATGCACCAACGACATTTACGTGTTTAATGAACAACATTTTCAGTCAGTATTTGGATAAGTTTTTTTGGGTATTTATTGACGATATCCTAGTATATTATAAAACAGAAGAAGAACATGAAGAACATATGAGGACAGTATTGCAAACTTTAAGAAAACACAAACTGTATGAAAAATTTGACAAATGCAACTTCTATCAGAACAAAATACAATACCTAAGACATGTGATATCTGAAAAAGGTATTGCAGTCGAACCAGAGAAGATAAGAGCCATCATGGAATGGCCTATCCCCAAGGATGTAGCAGGCATCTAGTCATTCATGGGAATTATCAGGTACTACCACAGATTTATAGAAGGATTCTCGAGGATTGCATACCCTATCACAACCCTACAAAAAAATGGAACCAAGTTTAATTGGTCACAAATATGTCAAGACATTTTTAATAAGTTAAAAGAACTATTAACAACTGCACCAATGTTAAGGGTAACATACCTAGATAAAGACTTCACAGTCTGCGTGGATGTGAGAAAAGAAGGTTTGGGAGGTGTCCTAACTCAAGAAGGGAACGTTATTTGTTATGAGTCCCGAAAACTAAAAGAGCATGAATGAAACTACACCACCCATGACTTATATTTAGTACTTGTCATCCATGCATTAAACATGTGGTGACACTATATAATGGGAAAAAAAATTATGTTGCTGACTGATAACAATGGTGTGAAATTTTTGTTTAGTCAACCAGACCTTAATGCAAGGAAAGCAAGATGGTTGGCCTTCTTGAGCAATTTCGACTTTGAGGTAAGACACATCAAGGGTAAGGAAAACAAGGTGGTTGATGCCTTAAGTAGAAGAACTCATGGGTTGTTTTAAATGAACATTAGTAGGTTTGAAAGTGATCTTGAGTAGAGGATAAAGGCTGCAATAAATAATGATGAAAATTACACTAAAACAATGGAAGATTTACGAAATAATGGAGAACATTTTAACTAAATAGATCTAAGTTTAGATATAAATGGTCTAGTAATATTTAAAAATAGATTATACATACTAGATTTTGTTGAATTAAAGTTTACAGACTTAGATGAAGTACATAAGAAACCATATGTTGGAAGATTCGTTGTTGTCATTGATGTCAACCCTAGTCATGGGTTTTGGACCACAAGATTGATAAAGGTATTTGGAAATGAAGGACAATGCATATGCATATACAACACCCATGAATGGATAGTATACATCATGTTTTTTCTGGTGGTATGTGGCACGTCACGTGGATCCTCATGGTTGAGGAGAAATGAATTTTTGAAGATGACAAAGTGAATTGAGGAAGGAAGTACATGTAGGCCCTGAAGATAATTAAAGAAAATAATTACAAAATAAGAAAGTCTCAGGTCGGCCCTAATGTTAAAAAGAAGTACATAAATGGTATAAATAAACATCATTATACATTCATTTTGATACAAGTCGGATTTCATAGGAAATAAGAAGTAAAAGAGGGCCGGATTTCAAGGGAGGATGAAGTCTTTTGGTGATGTGTTCTAAGGTATGTTATTTTCCGGTCATCTTACCATTTTTTCTATAATTTTTTTTCTAGAATGATTCAGATGGTGAAATATCTATGGTATTGAGAAGACATATCAAGGTACCTCTGGTAAAAATGTTAGCTCTTGATTCGCTATAATTATGGATATACACTATGTGGAATATAGGGTTTGTGACCAATCCTAAAGCTAGTCAATAAATAGGTGTTCTAGGTAAAATAGTCATAACTTATTCATACAAAATCTAAATGAAGTGGGACCACTTCCATTGGAAAAGTTAAGAACTTTATTTTCTTTTTTGATAGTTTCAAAATTGGAGGTTAAATAGTGATTGTGGGGCATGCTTTACAAGTTGGATCTTCTGAATAGAGCAAAATTGAATAAAGTCTACCATTCTTTCTATAACCTCTTTTTGGGGAGGATTCAAGGAGTGAAAATTGGAGGAGTTTCAGAGAATACGTTGAGTAATATTATCTATAGGATTAGAGTGCTCCAAGAATTGAATAATTTCAGAAATTGAAGAAGTCTCGGGAAGCATTATCAGGTTCTATGTGATGATTGGTTGATTGTGATGATTTAATGTAAAGTTTTATTATCTCTCATATATTCTTGGGTGAAAGGAAGGGGAAAGGATGGAGATTTTAACTCTCTCTTGATATTGGAGGATTGTATATTCCTCTTGGAGGTTTATCCCTCCCTCTACATTTGAAAGTTGTAGCTATCTTTGGAAGTCATTACTTCCCTTGAACAAAAACTATTGATTATTTATCATATATTGTGCATGGTGTATTGTAGTGTATTGGTGTAACTCTTATACTATTGTTTATTTCTCATTGGATATAATTGAATGGTTTAAGTATAATTTGAAAAAGGTTTTTAAATTGTACTTGATACTGATTCACCCCCCTCTCAGTATTAATAATTGGTATCACAGAAGGTTGCCTTCAAAATAGTTTAACCACTGGAAGGAAAATCCTAAGCAAGATGGATGACCATGAGCACATTTCAAATGGGATTCAAAAATTTGATGGAAGAAATTATGCATACTGGAGTGATGGAGTGAAAACTTACCTAACAGCTTTGGGAGTAGACATTTGGTACTCAGTTGTAAACGGCTATGTAATCCCAAATAATGCTCCAACCGATCCAAATGAGAAGAAGCTTATGAGTTGTAATTCAAAAGCCAGACATGCTATTCTATCATCATTGGCACCAACCATTGCTAGCAAAGTGATGGGCTGAAACACTGCTAAAGAGGTATGGGACAAACTCAAGAGTATCTACGAAGGTGATCCAAAAGTTAAGTAGGTCAACCTTCAACGACATAGAGAAGAATTTGAGAAATTGAATATGAATGAAAAGGAATATATTGTAACCTATTTTCTTAGATTTGATGAATTTGTTAATGCTATCATAGGATTAGGTGAAGATATCGATGAATCCTTGGTTGTACAAAAAGTGTTGAGATCACTTCTCTTAAAGTATGATGCTAAGTTCTCTGCCATTGAAGAAACTAAGGACTTGACCAAAATGACAATGGATGAATTACATGGGACTCTTATGGCATATGAAATGAGAACAGGTACAGAAAGTGACCAACCAAACAATGAAGTAACCTTTAAGGCCATAAATAAGACAAAAGACAAGGATAATGACCTTGATGAAGAAATAGAAAATTTCGTAAGAAGGTTCTAGAAGGGAAGTGGAAGATACAAAGGTAAGTCTCCTCTCAAATTATTTAACTGTGGTAGAATAGGACATATTGTTGAAAACTGCTACTATAAAAAGAGAAGTCTCAACAATAAAAATATTTTCTACTCCAAGGATGATGACATATCCTCAGATGAGAGTGATGAAGAAGATAATGATGGAGGATAAGTCCTCTTCATAACCCAAGAAACCTAGGATGATGATCATAAGAATTATAAAGAATAAGAAATCATTTGTGAAGAAGATTTAGATGAAGAAACCAACCTTGATTCTTTTTAGGGATACATAGACAATGTAGAGAGTGAACAAGAAGATGAGAATCTTGAAAAATTGAAGCATGTTGAAACTGAAAATAGCAAGCTTAGAAACACAAACATAATACTAAAAGGTGAATTGAGTAGTTGTGAAGAAGAGAATTACAAGCTTGAAAAGACCATTAATAGCTTGAAGGAAAAATTAGAAGATTATGAGAAATTGAAAGAAGAATTGGATCACACAAAAGGGGTGCTACTATTGACAACACAAAAGTTGAAGAAGTTCGAAAAAAGCACTAAAAAATTAGATGAGATCCTTAGCAGTCAAAGATCTCCAAATGACAAGACAGGACTAGGATACAATGACAGTTTGAAGACAACAAAACAATAGAAGG
>ML778522.1:306450-360096 GCA_009831015.1 Picea engelmannii
CCCTTGAACAAAAACTATTGATTATTTCTCATATATTGTGCATGGTGTATTGTGGTGTATTGGTGTAACTCTTATACTATTGTTCATTTCTCATTGGATATAATTGAATGGTTTAAGTATAAGTTGAAAGAGGTTTTTAAATTGTACTTGATACTGATTCACCCCCCTCTCAGTATCAACACCATATTTGGTCATCCAGGATACCAGAAAACAGTAACAACACTAAGGAAGTTATTTTATTGGCCTAATATGAAAGGCGATACAACATAATAATTGTCTAAGTTCCAATATTTTCAATAGGTGAAGGTTGAACACCAGCATCTAGTCGACCTGTTACAGCCTCTACCTGTACCAGAAAGGAAATGGGAGACTATATCAGTAGATTTCATCACGTGTTTTCCTAATACTCAAAAACAGAATGATTCAATTATGGTAGTTATTGATAGGCTTAGCAAGTCTGCATATTTTATTCCTATAAAATATACTTATAAATCTATTAACATCGTTGAAATATTCATGAAGGAAATTTTTAGACTACATGGTATTCCAAAAATGGTGATTTCGGATAGAGACTTAAAATTACATCTACTTTTTGGAAATAACTATTTGCAGGGTTGAATACTAACTTGAATTTCATCACAAGCTACCATCCACAAACGAATGGGTAGACTAAACAAACAAACCAAATCATGGAATATATGCTATGAATGTACGTAAGGATGAAGCCAAGTAAGTGGAAAGACTACCTGCACTTGGTAGAATTTGCTTACAACAACGGTTACTAGACATCGGCTAAGATGAGCCCCTTCGAAGTAGTGTACGACATAAAGTGTATAACTCTGATTAGTTGGGATAACCTAGTTGATAGACTCATGGTAGGGCCATAAATTCTCTAGGAAATGGAGAATACAGTAAGAAAAATACAACATAATTTAAAATAGGCACAAGACAGAAAAAAAAGTTACGCGGACCTGAAGAGAAGACACCAAGAGTTTTAAGTTAGAGACCATGTGTATTTAAAAGTCAAAGAAAAAAAAAGTTCCTTAAAGATGGGAAACTGTTCCAAGTTGGCACCCAGGTTTTGTGGCTCATTCAAGATCTTAACTCGAATTGGACCCGTAGCATATCAACTTGCACCTCCCGCAAATCTGAAAATTCATAATGTATTTCATGTTTCTTTGTTAAAAAATTATGTTCATGATCCTACTCACATGATTGATTGGAACATGGTGCAGGTGGAACAAGAAGGCGAGTTCCAAGAAGAACCTCTGTGCATTCTAGACATGAGAGAAACAATACTATGTAATAGAGCCATCGCCGAGGTAAAAGTGCAATGGAAGCACTTTAGTCTTGAGGATGCCACTTTGGAATTGGAGGAAGATTTGCATAAATATTATCCAACCCTATTCTGGGAAAGGAATGAACATTGAGGAAAGTGTTGTACTGAAGGGGGAAAGAATGTAATATCACAAAAAACAAATTATTATTGAAGTCTAAATGCACTTAGTAATTTCTTTTTGTTTTTGGAAAATTATTGTCATTTATGGCAATTCCAAATTTAGAATTTGGTTAATTGTAATTTAATATGTGTGATTTATTGGGAAAAGATTTGATTTTCCCAACTAACTCTTTCACTATGACACTTGTAAGAGACAAATAATTTTATATTTATTGCCGAGGGACAAATGGAAAAACCGGGTTTAAAGTAGCTGACCATGACTCCATGAGTGGGGAAAAGGCTTGAAATACCTCAGGGATGAATTTTACAGGTGGAAAATCAGGAATTTGGCCATTGGTAGCCCCTGAAAATCAAGGATTCGTAAAGCTACAAAAATTCCCAAGGGGAAAAGACCTAGGCACAAGATGATTTTTCATATATAGCTTATGGGAGGAGGCAGGACGTTGCTGAATATTCTAGGAAATATAAGATCGCTTTTTGTTATGCACACTAATTCTGAGTGTGAGGCAATGAGAGCTTGAGATTTAGAAAAGCCTGTCACCTGCTATTATGAGCACTAATTCTAAGTGAGAGGCAAGGAAAAATCGGGACTTGAAAGAAGACTACAACAAGAGAGGAGTTTTAAGGTTCTCTCTCATGGATTCATGGTCAGACTTGGGGGTGAATGGAACAAGTAGTTTTGGTTGTTTTGTTCTATGGTTGGGTGGAACTTGGATGTTCCATTGGTTGTCCCAACAATTTGTTCAGATATGTTCTTCTACTCTTCCATAGATGAATGTTTTGTTGATTAAGAATTGGTAGAACGAATTTACTTAATTCTAGTTAAATTTTATATTGATGAATGAATGTTAGTATACAACTACTGGTTGGGTAGAGGGAAATGAAGGAAATGAATTATTGAGTAATCCTCTATCATTGAATTTATGCATTGAGTAGAGACAAGAAAGATTGTTGTATGTGCTAACTATTGATAAATGTATGGAAGTTTCCTGAGTAGAACTAAGAAAACTGTTGTTTGTATTATTGTAGATGAAAGTGTGAAAGTTCATATTTTTATGATATAATCTACGGTCTACAATAGGAAAGTAATTATCAGATTGATATGTGATTGATATTAAGAAATATTTAAATTATGCAATTACCAAATGAAATTTTGAGTGAATATCAGAATTGAAATATATATCTGTATATGTGTTGTTACATATACGAATTTTCCAAGCTACATGAACATCTATCACACGGAAAGCTATTTCTTGATTTTTTGCAAGTATTTTCCTTTTTAGCCAACTGTGTTGATTATAAAAAAGGGTTACAGTTCTCTTCTTTTTAATCTCAGGAGAAAATGTTTAGGGATTTAGATACATAAACCTGTTACCTATTACAGAGTCGTTCCATTATTTAAACGAGTCTTCAAACTCTACATAACACTTGCGATCATAACTATTATTTAAGGAAATTGTCTCCAGTAGGGGTTTTAGAGAAATTTGGAAGGTGTAGCCTTCGAAACGTTTGAAATCTCCCAATTTAGGGAAGAAAGAGAAAACGTATCTTAGGAGGAATAGTGGTTTTAAGTCTCAAGAGGAAACACTTAGAAAGGTGTCTAAGTCTTGAAGAGTTGAAGTGCCTAAAGGCGAAGCACAAAAAATTTGATGTAATCAAAGTAAGATCAAGGGTTAAGATCCATTCAGGAGAAGTCAAAATATTTCAAGCCATTAGATATCTAAGAATTAGCGGACTAGTTAGTCGCGAGGAATTATCAGAATTTCGCAACCAGAAGATTTGGAAGAAGCAGAGTGAAATCTGCGAAACCCCGAAACGCGAAATCCCGAAATCATTGGGACCATCCATCGAAAGGGGACATGTGGAAAGAGATCATCATTTCATTGACTCAAAAAGTGGAAAGGTCAAAGGGCAGAGTCATGAGGATTCATGAAATGAAAAATCGCGATCTAATCTGAGTCAGGGATTGAGGAGAGATCTGGATCATCGATTGTCTAGGAAGAATTTTGGGATATTAGGGATCAAGAACAGGGAAGTGAGTGACCATCCAACTTCGCAACATGTGAAGTCCTGATACGTGAAGGGATGACCTGGACCATTAGATCCAGAGGAGCATGAGCTGTCAGATTTGGGCGCTCTAAATATATCATCATTTCGGAAGTCAGGAATGTGGAGGAAGTGTTAACTTGGAAGTTGCAAGTCGCAAAATCTGGATTTGTGAAAGAAGAGTTTGAACCATTGGATCCATAGAGGATACATGTTAACAGGTCGGGCGATCTAGAAGGAGGCAAAAGTTGAAGTGTTGAAATAGATGAAGCCTAGAGAGTCGAAGAGCTAAGAGTCATCAATTTGCGAGGAGACACTTGTCACCAAATCGTGAGCTCTAGAGAAAATTACACTAGAGTTTTAGTTTGAGAACTGAACAAGCCAAATCCCGAAAAGTCAAAGAAAATGTTAGTCGTTTATATAGGTCAGACATGTGTCACTAAATCATGGACTATTGAAGGATTCACTCTGGAGACTCGTGGCTATTGAGATTTGAAATCGTCAAAGTTTGGAGTCCCAGAAATGACGAGGGTCATCAATGTGAAGGAGGACATGTGGCACCATATCTATAACTTTAGGAGATATCAAGTCAGCAAGGACGAGAGATTGAGATTTGAGATCTCAGAAGTCTGGAGAGTCAGAAAAGATCTGAGTCATCAGATCACCTGAAGTGAATATGAACCGACAAATCCATAGAGGAGACATGGAAAAGATTTGTGGACTTTGCGCAAGGACCCAAATTAATTCTAGGTCGTCTAATTTAAGAGGACACATGCCAGGATTTTGCATATTTAAGGAGAAGGAAAAAGGACTTGAGATTTGAGATCCCTGAAGGCTAGATCTGTAGAGGAGATCCTAGTCATGGATTCAAGGGGACAGGTGGAAATAGATCTCCCTCTCTAAGATATTAGCACACAGAGGAGAGTGGATTTGAGAGTTGAAACACCCGAAGGCTGGAAAGGTGGAGTCAACAATAGTCGATGATCCAGAGGAGAGTTACATGTTGATAGATCGTGGGAATATGGGGAGATGGATGGAAAAAGGAAAGAAGGGTGGAACAGAGTTTGATAGTAGCCATTGATCAGAAGTAGCACCAAGAGGAAGGAGATCGATGGATGGGGAGGATTGCGGAGCTGGAACTTGCATGGAGGATATTCTTCCTTCAGAGGATCGTAATTTCAACCACTATTTTGGTGACAGGGTACGTGTTAGCTAG
Source organism: Picea engelmannii (assembly GCA_009831015.1). NCBI lineage: Eukaryota > Viridiplantae > Streptophyta > Pinopsida > Pinales > Pinaceae > Picea > Picea engelmannii. The sequence goes on from ML778522.1 coordinate 311,172, forward strand.
AGGAGGATTTTGGGGAGAAAATAAGGTTGGTTGAAACCACTCTTGCATGCACTCGAAATCATGCATTAGCACAAGGGAACAACCCAAGGATGTATGAATGAAGGGGCTAGTGAAGAGGAACTAGAGCTCGTAAACTGAGAAGATCCAAAGTGCGCACAGAAATAAGGTTTTAAGTCTGCGATAAATGTACTGAACCTTAATTTTTTAAGTACACAATCTATGTTTTAAACTCAACTTCGTTTAGTCCTGTATGATATGGGTATTTTCTATGCTTAAAGTTTTTATGTAATTTGAGTGGGGTTCTTCCCCTGTAAATCTAATGTTAGTACATATATATATATATATATATATATATATATATATATATATATATATATATGAATAGGATCATAATGTTAGTGGGGGTTTACAAACCATTATTCTTATTTAGATATGTTGGTAATCTAAGAGGTTGGGGTATAGCGAAGTTACCTTTGGCCCTTTAAGTATATGATTACTGTGCAGTAGGAAATAAATCAAAGATAAATTGTGTTATAATGGTAGTTAATTTTGTCAATAATTGGAAACATAAACCTTGAAAAAGTTAATAGTGATGACAACTACCTACTTATAATAACAATAGGTCTTTCAAGAAAATTTGTTCGAAGGGAAAGAGATTTAATGTCCCTAAGAAAAAAAAATTATTTGGTAAATTTGGGGAACATTACATTGGAACTACCTCGGGGTTGAATGTTACAAGTAGAAAATCAGGAATTTGGCCATTAGCAGCCCCTAAAAATCATGGATTTGAAAATCTGCGAAAATTCCCAAGGGGAAAAGACCTAGGCACAAATTCTTTTGGATATATATCATATGGGAGGAGGCAGGATGTTGCCTAGTATGCTAGGGAAAAATAGTTATCACTTGTTGTTATGAACACTGTTCTCTGAGTGTGAGGCAAGGAGAAGTTTTTTGAAACTGAAGGACTATAACTGAGGATGATTTTTATATTTCACCATCATGGATTCATGGTCAGGCCAGGGGGTGATCGGAGCAATTATATTGGTTATTTCGTTCTAAGGCTGGGAGTAACTTGGTTGTTCCTTTTGTTGTCCCATGTTTTGTTCAGATAAGTACTCTTACCTATTGTTTTTTGAAATGTTTTACTATATGATGGTTAAGTAAAATAAAAATGATTTGTAGGATGAACCTTGGAAGTTGATCCTATTAATGAATAAAGTAATGAGGTTACTGGATGTTGGTTGGTTAGGTACAGTTTGACTTTGTTAACAAATTTAGTACTGTAACTGTTATGTATTAATTGTTGTAAATATAGTCTGAAGTTAGTTAACGAATACAGTAATGGAAAACCTTGGTGTGATAGTTATGATAGGAAACTAGGAGATAGATGTAAGTGAATAAAATATATTTTCAGAGCTATTTTTAATCCCTACCAAATATGTGAATAACATACGCATTGATGTTCAGTTTCAAGTAACATTAAACTATACAAATGCTAAAGGAAATTTCGGGAGTGAACTTGAGATTTACTTATACTTCTATATGTGTATGTATATATATATATATATATATATATATATAGAGAGAGAGAGAGAGAGAGAGAGAGAGAGAGAGAGAGAGAGAGGGGTATATATATGTGTATATATATAGTTGTTGTACATAATATTTCATGTTACTTCTACATCCAACTACTCATATAGTAAGGTTATCAATGCTTGGACACATGAGAAATGGAGTATATCATTCATTATTCTTACTATGCCCATTGTATGAAATTGTACAGTTCAGTTATTCAACAAATAAAGTCCTTTTTTTTATATACAATAACACAGGATTAAAGGCTCATTAAATTAAAAATACATAAATTATGTCCATCTACCAGAATCATATCAGTAAGTAGATAGGTATTCAAACTCTACAAAATGCTATGATTTATAACAATGAAACAATGAGATCTTATTTATAAAGGGGGTTTTCCCTTCCTTTTTGTTCTATTAATGGTTACAAAAATAAATAATTCAATCTTCTATAATAGCATGAGAAAATTACCCCATGATGATATCTTTCTAGAGCAGAATCACATCATTCCTTAGAACCTAGAGTACACTCTAAAGAGTTGTAAAATGAAACCCAAATACATTTTCTTGTGAACGGTGCTATCCTAAACCCAGAGAACTTCGAATCAAGCAATCCCTATGAGGAAAATATAAAATCTATAATTAGTAATATTATTTCTTTCAACGGAAGGATAACTAATAGAATTATTCAGGAAGTGAATTTTTTCGCAGATCTAATCTATGAGTTTTACTTAGCTAGTGATTCTAGGAACTGAAGTTGTTCTTCCATTCGCAACATTTGTTAGAATCGTCCACGGGACAAAGGGGTGGAGTGGACCAAATACTTCTTGATCGGTACCCTCACAACAACAGGGTTCCCATCATTAGATTGATAACCAAATTTGTTTTCCTTAATCAAACTTTTCAAGAAAAAAGTAAAAAATAAATAACCCTTGAAGAACTGCATAATCTGATTTCAAAGGGTTGCTTAGTATGCTTATTCTGAATACATTAACTAAACTCTAACTATTGATTTAATACTATATGATGAAAGGAATTCATTACTTGAATCTTTAAACATGGATTTAAATATTTTGTTTTGAATGGCATGCATCAAACGATTTCGTTTTCACCACAGACAACATTATCAGTTGAAGAAAAGTGTTATTTTCCACATTAATTACAAAATTAAACTTTGTATGCTGGAGGGATCGTATTAAACAACTCATTCATCACACAAGCTCCCATTTGATAGATATAGAGATGACTAAAGGAAACACAGTAACCAATTAAAATAAAAAATAAAGACACAGGAGTCAACTAGTGGGGTTTTGAAAGAATCCACAGAACAATGTATTCCAAAGAAAACTCAGTATCGTAAATAACAAACAGAGATAAGGAAATGTCATAACATCCTGTTGAAGTAGAATTTTTTTTACGAAACAAAATGGAACATTCAACACACAGTATGGAACTCTGAAATACAGACAAAGAAAATATACATAATTCAAGATCTCTAGAAAGTCCACGAATTTCAGGGTGACTCCAAACCCCAAGTCGAGAATATACTTCAATATTGTGTAAGAGCCATCACCTAAGCCTAAATGGAGTTACCACTCATTATAAAACTCCTTCAAGAATTTCCAAGTAAGATTCCTATACCCGTGAAGTCAGATACTCGACACAGGTCGTAGGAGCTCACATCTATGTCATGTTGTACAAGGCAATGAAGGACAATTACATGATATATCGAGGGACGATGACATAAAACATAAACTAGAGTTTTGGTATATGTTATTAATGAAAAACAACTAAGGATGAAATTAATCACATTCATGTTTGTATTCCTAAGTCAAGACATAAAAAAATAAACCCAGGTTACCTGAATGTCGAATCGGTGGGAAACTGGAACAACGAAATATTTTCATCTTAAGAGGTCGAACCCTAAGTTACCAAATTCAAAGAAAAATATATTTAGTTATATAGATCCTAGATAGAAACATGTTGAAAGTTACAGAACAACAAGGATGAAAACCCAATCAACAAAATTATAAATTAATCACATAAGCAACCTAAAACATGTTTGACATTTCCTAAACCCTACAGGTAAATTCGGTCATGGAGTTTGGGGTAAACATACCTGGTATGAGGGTGAACCAGTGGGATGTGTAACGGTCTTTTTCTTACATGAAGCAGGGAGCCTCCCCATTTCCAGAGTCTTACGCCATGTGCAGTTGCATATTTTTTGCAAAAGTGTTTTCCTTCCGAAGTTACACATCATGAGAGGAGAATGAACAATAGCCTCGGGGAAAAACCCATTTCCTGATGGATTAATGGTGAGAGTTACACATTGTACCTAGAAAAAATGATTAGGGTAAGATGGCATAAAATCAGTGAGCACACAAGTCAAACAATGGGCCAAAGGAATATGCTACAGGAGATAATTCAATGTCACAGACAAAACTAATTAAGTTGTGACAGTTACATCCCTGTGGTCCTTGTCAACATTTATGGCGAAGAGAATGACAGTCCAGTTAGGGTTATGGTTTAGTTTTCTGGGATGTCAGGTTTCATTTCTTGGATCTTATATACTAGATCGTGGATCCTTAGACCAGACTTGGTCACCATGGGGTCGTTAATCAACTAAGAACAAGTAGTGTGTGCCAACTGTGAACCATAACCAACTGATTTTTAATGTCATGTGCACTGAGGACATAGTAATAATGACTACATGTAACAGGGACACTTCCCGCATGTGGAACTGGAGTGGACCTACTTTACCCAATAATCGTTGTGTTTATAATTTAACAAAAACAAGCTCATGGTATGTTGTGTGAGTTCATTCAAGTAGAATGTAAGTTCTAAGGAATACACATATTTCTTTTATAATCATTCTATACATATGAAATAGAAAATTCTAAGATGCATATATATATAGTCATGCTATGAAATTAGAAGAGAATTATCAAGGTACATGTATATTTATATATACGATGGTGTTTTACAAGTAGCTTTAAGTTCCAAGCGAAATCATGGGTAGTTAGTAGGCTTACTAATTCACCCTGTTGTTATGAATAGGGTTGAGATAGCCATAGATAAATGCTTATAAATAAATTGCAACTGTGACGAGGATTAGTATGTATATGTTATGTATCATAGTTAATGAATGCCTAAAAGGTTGGAATGACAATGATCAACTCTAAGAACCCCTAGTAAATGTTTTTTTAAATTAGTAAATTTGGGGAACATTACAAGCTCTAATCTTAGAACAAGAGTTAGCTAGTTAGTATGTGAAATAGTCGATTCACTATCAACATCGAACTCACTCCAAGAATGTTGTAAATGTTTTTTTAAATTAGTAAATTTGGGGAACATTACAAGCTCTAATCTCAGAACAAGAGTTAGCTAGTTAGTATGTGAAACCATCGATTCACTATCAACATCGAACTCACTCCAAGAATGTTGTAATCCTATGATGTTGTGAAGTTATTCTTGTATATTTGTTCTTTCTATTCCAAAATCAAGGCACATGGTGCATCATATTGTATTACCACTTTTATAAATAGTAATGATATGAATTCCTATGGTTTCCCTATGAATCTATTCAACGTATTGTATGTCTTGAATATGATATGATTTTTCCAGTAATAAATATATGTAAGTTATGATCTATTCCATGTTTTTTGTGAATGAGTTGGTTGTGTGTCTGTGGATATTTTTAATTATTAGTCCTAAAATATTTTGTCAGACATGAGTTTTATGGATTCCAATTGTAGTAATGTTTCATATGCTTAACCCTCCATCTCCAAAGCAAGACCTTATGGTCTTTTTCATCCTCTCTACATCTCAGGTGACACATTTCTCGGCATTGGATGAGGATTGATATTTTGGTGCTTTGGGGTTTTTTTTACAGCGGATGAACCCTATGTCTAAACCTCCCTTGTGTTAAGAAGGTCAGTGCATGCACGAGCATGGACTGAAACAATGACTTAACACCCAACAAATCCCCATATTACCCACTCATCCAACCCAAATTATTGAAGAATATATTTTTCCCTCACATCATTCCAACCTCCACCATGCCTCTATAAAATACCACTACAACTCCTCTCATAATTCATCTAAAGTAATTTCTTCTAGTTCACCCTAACTAGTTGAAAAACTACTGCAAGAAATTTGTGTGGAATCAGATAAATAACAAGTGTTTAATAATGACACGAGCATGAAGATGTAGAAACTAGCCCAATAGTTTGCCTTGTGATCATGTCAACATTCTCTCACTTCAGCCAATATCCCACTCGATATTTAGGGTGCTAATCCTATTTTAGTGATCAATTTCAATAAACTCATTGTAATCCCATTTATTTCAACTAGAACCGAGATTGACTTGTATAAATTTCCTACAATGGAATCCCACATTTTATTACTTTCTTGGTCCATGAGCTTGGGATACACCAACAATCCCTTAACCAGGAACTCACCCAGTTACGTCTCAGCTATGATAAAGAGTGTTCCAATATGCCACCCATTCCTAATTGGATATTTTATTTATTAATGAAAAATAAAATATTACAAATATATTTACAAGAGAGGTTCTCACAATCTATCATCGATAAATGAACATTCATTCTCTTTAAATATATATCATGGACCAATCAATTTTCAATCCATGGATCAATGTATCCATTACAATAAAGGAGAATATTATTCTTTAGATCACTCTATGTCGGGAACATATCATTATCGCCATATTACCTAACTAAAAATGCATACTAATTCATACTAAAGAAATAGACTAAGAAACACACTTTCGCCTAACGACACATTAAACCAAGTTGATATTAACTAACTCCTAAGTGTTTAATATTGTAACAAAATAGTGTAAGAATGGTATACCATTTTTTCATGGGGGCAAAAGTCTCCTCATAAGCAATGTCTTATATCTATGAAAATCCTTTTCCCATGGGATTCTCTTTGTTCTTGTCAAGTGAGACATATGATTTGTACTTGTTATTCAAGACCCACTTGCAACCAATTGGTTTGGTTCGAAATGGAGGGACCAACAACTTCCATTCCCCATTCTAGATGAGATCATGATACTCCTTCTACATGGATTCCTTCCACTCATCATGAGAAGAATCTTATTCAAAGGAAGTTGGTTCAAAGTTGTTACATAAATTCAATTAAAAATCATATGAAACATTAATATTATCTACATCACCTAAATATGAACTATCAACATCAAATCCATCTTTTCATGTAGAAATTCTAGTTCTTTCCTTTCCAACATCATTGGGATGGACACTTTCAAGTTTCTTTATGAACCACTTTGGTGAACCTTCCTAAATTGGTCTAGGTTTCTCTAATGATTTAAAAGGCTCTAAATTTCCATAAAGTCTCATATTTTCAATCCTATCAATCACATCATCCAAGAAAAATTTCTATTCTAATAAAGTGGTTGGAACTTCTTCACGAGGGGGAGATGGTGCTGGAAAAGGATATTCTAGAGATTGATCCAAGATTGGGATCCCATTCAATATGCAGAATCTCATCATCAAACTTATGTTATGTCTTTACATGGGTGACTATATCCAAACAATCAAGCTACCTCTCAAAAGTTGTCATTCTCGGAGGACTCAAGAATAATCACATCTTTGGAAAGAATTAACTTTCTATTTACCTCATAGTAAATATAATATTCCTTAGTGGTACTAGAGTAACCCAATAAGATGCACTTTCAACTCCTTGCATCAAGATTGTTTATTTTCTCCTTAGGACTTAAGGCATAACAGGTAGAACCAAATAACCTGAGATTCCTTACCAAAGGAATCTATCCATACCAAATTTCATAAGGAGTGTTATTTCCAAGAGAATGATATGGACACCTATTGTTCACATATACTACACATAGAGTTGCACTAGCCAAAAAAATCAATTTCACATTTAAAACAAAAATCATGTAACAAACCATATTTAAGCGAGTTGTGTTCATTCCTTCATGTAGACCATTATGTTGAGGATTATATGGAATAATGGTTTGATGCTTGAACAAATGTTCAAAAATATAGTTTTCAAATTCATTATATTTATATTCTCTTCCATTAACAATATGAAGAGTGTCAATATGTAATTGAGCTTCATTTTAAATCCATATATGAAAAGTTTTATAAGGTTCAAATTCTTGATATTTTTGTTTCAACAAATACACTCAACACATCATACAATAGTAATCAATAAAATTCAAGATATATCTTTCCATTAGCAAATGGGGCATTCATAGGGACACAAAAATTAGAATGTATCAACTCTCATTTTCTACATTCTCTTGAACTAGAATCATGAGATGATTTCTTGTTCTAGTTTCTAAGGACACAAGCCTCACATTGCTTCAAATTCCTTGGAATGGTGGAGAAACTAGAAACACCATTATTTTTCAACAAATGAAGGCTTCCATAATTACTTTGTCTAAATATACCATTGCATAAGAGACTATATGAAAATGTACCTTCATCATGGTGAGAGAGGTATGCAAAATTCTATACATGATTAGATGTCCCTTTCAACTTCAAAAATATTTCATCCTCCACTCCTTTCATAATGACCATGTTGTTAGAATCCTTCCTTATTTCAACTTTTCCATCAAAGATATAAAGAAAGTGGAATTCCTATAAAATTTTCACAAGAGACAAAAGTTCCTTCACAACTCAAGAAGATAGAGAACGTCATGCAGAAGGAAATTCATGAATCCAAGAAATTTAATCCTAGTGGTGTCTGTTGGTCCTAAATTATGCACATGACTGCTACTGGGTAGAGATAGGCCACCTCAAATTATGAATGGTTGGTTTTTTAATTTATGGGTCAGTTAGAGGGTTGGTTTAGCAAGACATGAGCATGTTTGGGTTGGCCAAATGACATGGATGAGGGTCCTCCTTGGTTGGTGGCACACTAATGACAGAAAAGTGAGACAATAAAGGTAACAAAACAAATGAAAACAACAAACCATTCAATGAACAATCTGATGCTAGAATTTTAATTCTTAAAATATCATTTAAAGGAATTAAACATGTACCAAAAATACAATTACTCCCACAGGTTGCAATAAAAGCAAATATTCATAAAAGCATAGTTGTTCTCACAGGTTGCATATTAATAACAACAAGTTATACAATAGCTGAAGGAAAAGAAATGTACTTTGCACAAATCAAAATTGTATTCAATATAAGAGAAACACATACGAATTTGGACAGAAAAACATTGTCATCAATATTATATTCACTAGGTAAAGAGCTTTAATCCATGCATAGAATAGGTCCAACTAGTTGTTGTATTGATCTTCCTCTCCCAAAAAACCAAATCCTTCTAACATACAAAATATGTCTATTTATCAAAGATGTTGAGGCCCTCGACTAGTGTGGAGCTGAGGCTTCACTCTACACATCAGTTGTAAAACAAATTATTAACTTAAATAAACACTTCCTAGAGTATTTTAATGTATACATTGAGCCTGACCTAATAAAAAAAGGATTTGTTCTTATAACACATAAAAGTCCACTTATTATGCCTAAATTTAAAAGAGTTTTCTAATTGAACAACTAAAAACTGCTACCTGCAATGATACCAGAGTGATGCATATGCTGGAGTGAACCGAGATTTGATAGAAAAATCTAGGAGCGATATAACTAAGTTCTGTATTTGAGCACCGACATGCATGTGCACTATTGGAGGCCACTGGAGATTACTGAATGTGTTGGAATTTTTTTTCCCCAACTTATCTCCTGGACGAAAGAAGTAAGTCATCTAGAATTTTCCCAGAGTCTCTCATATTCTTTATGCAGTTTGGATTATAGCTTCTCGAGTTCTATGGTTGTTGCATTGTAGGGTATGGATATCAGAACTTTTGTTTTGTACCTGTTGTCCATCGTCGAACTACTTCCAGATGAGCAATCTGATAACGTAGACTAGTTTGGCGTTCCCTAGTTTGGCACCTTTTGCAAACATCAAAATATAGAATTAGTGAAGATAAGCCACTTCATAAATTCGACGTTTAGGAGTTTTGGAGTGCATAATATTCATATATCTCGAAGGCCCAAACTCCTGGAGTCATTATCCAACACCTTCTCTAATTAACATGGGATTAAAAATTTAATCCTTTTGGTGTTTTGGCATTTAGGTGTTTCGACACTTTGGTGTTTCAACACTCCAGCTCTTCAGGGTTCGAAAGTTTCTGAATGCAAAGTTTGGATACCTCCTAGAGTGACAATCTTTCAGATTTGACATGGTGATGTGATGTGAATTGTTAATGTATCATAGAAAGAAGGATGACACGTGTCACCTAGAATAGTACAGATGATGTGTCCAAAGGTGATTAAAAAGGGTGCCATGTGTCATGATAGAATAGTGCCATGCATCATGATAGAAGAGTGTCATGTGTCATAATTGATGAATTCCACACATCTCTGACTCTTCGGTGTTTAGGATTTCTTGAATGCAAATTTTTCATACCTCTCAAAGGCCCAAACTCACAGAGTGATGTGGTACTTTAGGGCTCTGATGCTTCGAGAGACTGAGTTTGATCTAATATAAAATCTACTGCAGTGGTGATCTCTTGGATCTGATGTGTCCACATGACATCACTATCTTTGATGTGTCCACATGAAGAGAGTGACATGTGTCACCTGGAAATAAGCAGATGACATAACCCAAATGACCTAAAATGAGTGCCATGTGTCAAGGACCGAAGGATTATACGTGTCACCATGAATGAATGCTACGTGTTAGCATAGATGACTGCTATGTGTTTTCGGTGCTTCGACATTTTGGAAGTTTCGGGTTCGGGTGATCTACTCTTGTTCTGAACTCAAACCTCCTAGATGGTTGATCGGTCGGACGGTTGATTTGGTAGTGAGGGCCCACTCTGGCACTTCAGAGCTCCAACACTTCGGGGCTCCAAAACTTTGAAGGATCATGCTTGTTCTGGATTGGAATCTCTTGGAGTGATAATCTCCCAGATTCATTAACCATGCTTATTGTTAAACCTCGTGTGATTATGAAACACCGAATTCACAAAATTCATCGATCTTAGTTGACTGTTGGATCTCCACCGTTGAAAATTTAGCCTGTCTTTTTTCTTACATTCTAAGCCCAAAATTTGTTGCTTTGAATTTTTGCGTTTTGTCCACAGGTGTTCCCTGTGTGTACAAAATACTTGGTCGACTTGTTGCAATCTCAACCTGTTAAGAAACAAATACTGAATACAAAAGCACCACAATAGATATACAATAACAATATACAAAATCTCATTTATTACTATCAAACACTTGAGGTAGGGCAACACCTTACACTGGATCCTATTATGGAAGGGATCCTCTCCTGTTCACTTGCCCCTTCGAGGGGGTATCCTCCTATTGATCTACTGCTCCAAATACAATATTTCTCTTCATATCTCATTACATTGCTTGAACCCCTTTATAGTGTGCTACCATCACCTAAGAACATTCTAGAGGAGGAATCTTCTAGAAGTAGAAACTTCTAAGAAGTCTTCTTACATTTATTATATCTAATTACCCAATTATTATATCAAACTACCATAGTGGGCCTTATTTAATAATATAGTGGACCTAGTCGACCTTACATTGAATCACCTCCACTATTATCACTATGGGCCCTCTGCCCTCCCCCCACTACCTCTCTAGCTACCTTACATTCCATCCCCCTTGTGAAACCGTTGTCCTCAATGCTTGATGTACAACCATATACTAGGGTCCCATGGATAATTGTGGACCATAATGCTGAAGAAGACTGGAGAACTAAGGTCCCATGTAGAATGGAAAGCCACCATGATGAAGTAGTATAACCACCATTGTAAGCCCAGGTCCCATGTCCAAGTTCTCATGTGAACTCTCCATGGAAGATTTTGGAACCCAATAACCAACTCAAAATGATGCTCCAAAGACGGATCCCTATCATGTGGATCCAAATAAGAACATCCATCCACATAGTGGAAAAGGGTCATAGCAAAATCTGAAAGGAATAATACCACTATAGAATATGCAGGATGGACATTGGAAATAATCATTGGCTCTCAATTTGTCACATTGATGATGTCTACAGAAGGTGGATTAGAGTCATCAAATAAAATATGAAAGTCGTTGTCATCAAAGAAATGACAACTATCCATATACCAATCATCACAATCAGCCTCAAAATCATATCAAGCATATATTTCTTGATTATATTCATCCCTTATGTCTTCCATAAGAAATATCTTTTTCATGTTATCCAATGAATCTCGAATACTATGAAAACTATCATTGAGGCCATTTGCAAGGTCATGCAATCTAACATCCAATGTGTCATACAATTTGGATTTGAATGATTCAAGAATTCCCTTGAGATTTTGAGAGGAAATAGCCATATTAGAACCCTATGAACTCTTTGGTCTCACATCTGTCATGAAAAAACCCCCAAAATACAACAATAAGTTACTGCAGAAAATTGCGGCGTTTTCCAGAAAAACCCTGAAAAAATGTTGAATTTAAAATGCTCATAACTTCACTGTCCGTACTTCGTTTTGGATGATTTGTTTATTGAAATTCAGTGAAATTGTGAGAGAAACTCATATCCGTAATTTATTTGGCCAAATTCAGCCTCCAGATGCTACAGAAATAAAATAAAATAAATCGCACCCCCATCCGTGGAAAAAACCCTGGAAATTTGCATATTTTAAAACTTCAATATCTTGACTTCCCAGACTTCGTTTCAAACGATTTTTTTTTTTAACTTGGGTGTTTTTCTGAGAGGAACTAAAATATAAAACTTTTTTATGTAAAATTTTCATAGAAATATACTAAAATGTGCTGGAATTTCGCGGCCCTCTTTTTCTTCTCCGAAAAAAAAAAATCTTCAAAAATAAAAAATATTTTCCCACAATGTCTGCCAAGGAAAGTTCTCTGATACCACTTGTTAAGAACCAAAGACTGAATAAAAAATCCCCACAACAGATATACAATAACAATATGAAAAATCTCATTTATTACTATCAAACCCTTGAGGTAGGGAAACACCGTACAATGGATCCTATTATGGAAGGGATCCTCTCATGTTCACTTGCCCCTTCGAGGGGGCATCCTCCTATTGAGATACTGCTCCAAATACAATATTTCTCTTCATATCTCATTACATTGTTTGAACCCCTTTATATAGTTCTACCATTACCTAAGAACATTCTAGAGGAGGAATCTTCTAGAAGTAGAACCTTCTAAGAATTCCTCTTACATTTATTATATCTAATTACCCATTTATTATATCTAACTACCATATTGGGCCTTATTTAATAATATAGTGGACCTAGTCCACCTTACATTGAATGACCTCCACTATTATCACTATGGGCTCTAATACCACTTGTTAAGTACCAAAGACTGAATACAAAAGCACCACAACAGATATACAAGAACAATATAATCACAAATATAATCACCACAAATACTGAATACACAATACATCAACAAAGCAATATAGAATAAACCACACTTTATTATTACCAAAACCTTGAGGTAGGGAAACACCATACAATGGATCTTGTTATGGAAGGGATCCTTTCCTGTTCACTTGCCTCTTCGAGGGGTCATCCTCCTATTGAGATACCACTCCAAATAAAATATTTCTCTTCATATCTCATTACATTGCTTGAACCCCTTTATATAGTGCTACCATCACCTAAGAACATTCTAGAGGAGGAATCTTCTAGAATTATAACCTTCTAAGAAGTCCTCTTACATTTATTATATCTAATTACCCATTTATTATATCTAACTACCATAGTGGGCCTTATTTAATAATATAGTGGACCTAGTCCACCTTACATTGAATGACATCCTCTATTATCACTATGGGCCCTCTGGGCCCCCCCACTACCTATCTAGCTACCTTACACAACCAATGGAAAACACGATGACAAGTATTGCGAACCAAATCATGACATAAAATTAACCTTCAAGAAAACAGAAACAATTTGCATAAAGAATTAATCAAGAAAGATAATGATGAAAACCATGTCATTTATGAATGGGAAACTGACTTGACCAACCAAAAGAGGAATTATTTTTATGAAGGTATAAGGAAAACATAGAGGAGGGATAGGGGTGCGGACTTGGATCTCAAAATTGGCTCCAATCGGGGATAACACTTCCCTGTGAGGTGCTAAGAACAATAGATCAGGTGCCTTACCTTTCAAAACCTCACTCCCACTTGTTGTAACTTACTTCTTCTTTTGTGTGTCAGCCATGTATATTGAGTTCTGCTAACCTGTGCACTATCTTCATCCTTTGATGAATTTTCCATAGTCTTCAAACCTCTTGGTTTGTTGGGACCAACCGAGTCTTTCATTAGTGCAAGCATGGTCCTCGTGACTTTTAATTTGATGATTTGGCTTGACATCAAGTTTTGTGTCTCATATTAGACCCTAGAAGTGATATTATCACATGATTATGGAGGTTGTCGAGGATGGTATGGATCCACACTACTCCAACTTTTGCAATCAACTACCAATTTCTATGTACTTCACAAGATATACCATGGTTTCAATTACGTAACCGCTCTAGGAGATTAACGTTCGAATACTTTTTATTTCCACAATGAGGTGTGAGTCATTGATTAGTTTTTCAATCTGCGATCTGGGTGACCCTAGTACTTTAGTGCCCCTCCAAAATTTTTAATTGTCTCCCAACTTTAAAATTCTTCTAACCATATTTAGAGATGGCACCAATTTTTCTTGTCCTCGAATAGAAGATCAAACCAACAATACTAATACACCCGCGTGCTTTTCCTAGGATATCGAGTCTTTATTCACACACAACCTAACTAAACAAAAGTGAAAAAGGAAAGAAGCCATGGTACAAGAGGGACCTTCCTCATTATTTCAATCAAAATAGTTTTTTATGAAAATCCGATTTACTAGGCCTCCAAAAATCTTAGTATCATCTAGATTATGCAGAACAAATGTATTATTTTCCAAAACCTCAACCACTTTAAAAGGACCAAACCAGAGGTTATCAAACTAACCATTCTTAGAATTGTATTCCCTTCTAGAATTCCACCTCAAAACCAGGTCACCTTCTTAAAACATCTCCTTCTTGGTTTTATTGTCAAAATCTAACTTGATTTTTCTCAGTTATGCCTCAATTATTTGATTCATTGCTTCTCTCTTTTCTTGAAACTCTATAATATGAAATATTCTCCTATGGATGTCATTTGACTCCTCCATTTCTTACTGTAGAAATTTTAGAACTGGTAGACCAATTTGAGTAGGGAAGACATCATCTATCCCATAGACTAGCTGAAATGGCGACGTTCCCAAGGATCTCTTGGTGTTGATCTTGTCAGCCCACAAGACATACTTGAGTTTAGAGTCCCAAGATTTCTTGCTTTCATTCAACAACTTCTTGATGATCCTGATGAGAGTCATGTTTGATGACTTGGCTAGCCCATTCCTGTGAATATAATAGGGGGTATAATGTGTCAAGGAAATGTTATGGCTACCATAGAAGTCGATCATGGATTTGTACTTGAATTCTTGGGAATTATCTATTATAATATTTCTAGGTCAGCCAAATCTGGAAAAGATATTAGTTTTTCCAAAAATTTCATAATCACCTTGCCAATAGCATTCCTAGTGGGCACAACCTCCATCCATTCGGTAAATTATTCTATGGCAGTGAGAATCCAATTGTGTTTCCCACTAGAGAGGGGATTTATCTCACCTATGAAATCTAATCCCCATTGTTGAAAGGGGCCACTGGTAGTGATAGGTTTCATGGGAAGTGAGAATAATTTTTCTTTTCCTGCAAAATTTTGATATTCATTTCATTCCCTTACTATAGTGAATACATCAAAAAAAAGGGGGGGGCAATAGTACCCTTCCCTTAGGATCTTGAGGGTTGTATCTTTCCAATGTTGGTGTCCCCCACAAAATCCCCTATGCATATATGTTGTGACTTTTTTAGCTTAATCTTCATCAAGATATTTCAATAGGATGCCAACATGATCCCTCCAATACAGGTTCTGATTTAAAATGCAGAATTTTATAGCTTTTAATTTGAGAGACCTTGCCCTTGTCTTTTTCAAATCTTGTGGACATTCTAGGTGTTGCATAAAGTAAATACCATCTCTATACCAAGGCGAAGAAGAGTATTTTTCAAAAACCCGCATGATGTCTTATCCAACCTTCATCATGGGAACATCAGATTGGGTGAAGGTCTGATGCAATTCCAGTACCTTACAGTTTGATTTTGATAATAACTTAGCAAGTCCTTGCCCCTTAATCAGCTTGGTGGGATTTATGTGCAGGTCATATTCCAGCAATTTGACAATCCATTTCCCTCTTTTCCCTTCATTGTCTAGGTGGACTAGAATCTCTTTGAAACTACTTATAGGAACATAGGTTGTTATGCTAGACTATAACACATACACCCTGAAGGCTTTCAATGCTTTGACCAATGCCTAGGCTTTCTCTTCTAAAATGTCATACTTCATCTCAATATCTCAGAGGGCTTTGTTGAAAATGGTTATGGGTTTTTCATGCCCTTCTTGATTCTTTTGCAGTAGCACAATAACAATGGTTTCCTCAGAGGTGAAAGAAAAGATAAAGAGCTCTTTGGTATAGTTAGGGCTGACTAATAAAGGGGCTTCAACCAAAGATTCTTTGATCCTTTGGAATGTTGATTTGCTCATGTGACCACTTGATAACAACATATTTCTTCAGCATGTTCGTCATAGGCCTTATGATTTCAGAAAAGTTTGCCACGAAGCACCTTAAAAAATTATTTTTCCTATAAAACACTGAATAGACTTATTACTTCTTGGGATTGCAATTTTTTGAATGGCCTCCACTCTCTTAGGGTCTATTTTTATACCTCCTTCAGATATGATGTGGCCTAGGATTTCACCTTCTGGCATAACAAAGTGGGACTTCCTGGGATTCAAATAAATACCATACCTTATGCATTTTTCAGAAGATCTACTCATGGTCTTGTAAATTCTCTTCATCTAATTTGGAGAAAATGGTGATGTCATCCAAATAGATAACCATGAGTTTGTCTTTCTACCCCACGAAGAATACCATAGCCCTCTGAAAGGTGTCCCATGTGTTCATCATCCCAAAGGGCATTTTTTGGTACATAAATCCCCCCCATGGTGTGGTGAATGTTGTTTTTTCTTTATCTTCTTCACATACTGCTATCTGGTTATAACTAGAGTACCCATCCAGCAAGGAAATTTTATGGGAACCTACTACCCTTTGCAAAATATGTTCCATCTTGGGTAGGGGGTAGTTTTCCTTTAGGGAACGCTTGTTGAGATTTCAAAAATCCACACACAAGCGTATTTCCCCACTCTTTTTTCTCATAGGTACCAAGTTGGCCACCTAATCTAAGTACCTCAAGAGAACAATAATTATGGAATCAAGCATTATTTTCAATCTTTTCAATTATGGCCATCAACATGGGATTAAATTGTATGATCTTCCATATGAATGGCTTCAAACCATCCTTCAGAGGGATCTTGTGTTGGATGATGTTAGTTTCAAATGTCTTCAAATCCTCATATGGCCATGCAAAAACATCAAAGAAATTTTTCATGAGGATAACATACTTGTATTCTTGTTCTGGAGGTAGTGCCTTGTACAATTTGACTATTTTGGGATTTTCAGCAATCCCAATGTTGCAGTCCATAACTTCTTCTTCTTGATTTTTTATGGCAGCTTCTCTGGAGACATGATGACTGTCAAATAAAATTTCCAGTGGCACTAGACCCATGGGGATGTGGTTTGTTTTAAGTTCCACAATGTTGTGTCCAACCACTTTTTTCAACAGATGAGATGTTTTCTTATAAGATGATTCATCATATTCATCCTCTTGATCTATCGAGATACTGGAAAATTCTTCAATAGTCTGTAGAAATATTTGTAGCTCCAAGTTGTCACTAAATACTTTCCAGTGCTTTATGTTGTCTGGTATAGTTTTCCTATGTTTTAATTCCACCTGATACTTGATATTTGGGCCAATGGGAGCTCTAAAAGTGCTGGCAACCAATGCCGAAGAATTATCCTTCTGATTTTCCTATCTAGGAATGAAGGAGATATTAAATGCTAGAAAGAAGTTTTCATCCAGGTCCCACACCTCGCTCCTATATTGTTTGAGCCTCTGTTATTTATATTGATATATTTTTTTGAATTGATTGGTGATTAACTTAGAATCACCAAAATCCATGAAATTGCCATTGTCCATGTGTTTGGCATCCCTCAATCTAAGCACCAGATCTTCATACTCAGCTATATTAGTAGTAGTATCAAATTCCATCTTATAAGAAATTTTTATAACCTCCTTATAGGGGAAATGAGGACTATACCAGCCCAGAACCTTCTTTTGATGAATATCCATCGAAATACATCCTCCAAACTTTGTTATGTTGATCAATCAGTGACTAGTTTTTTCATTTGTTGAATGTAATTTCTAGTTCCTCACTATTTATATGAAAAATAGATGAGTCGATCTCATCCTCAACAACATATATTGGGTGATTTCTCATATTTTGATGGTCAATTATGATGTAGGTCAATTTGACCTCCCTGTATAAACTCCTATTCTCTCCTCTAAAAACAAGGATGCTGGCATATGTGAGATCCATTTGTAATGATCCTTTAACCTTCTAGGCACATGTCCTGGACAAAATCATACCAAACTTGAGGGGGAATGCCAGTCACCATGATGTCCATCACTATACTCTTCATGGGAAACTGTGCAAAAGAAACCACCCGATATTTTAATAATCCCAAACATTTGACTTTTTTAGAGTAAAAGGAGTAAAGGGCTTGGTAGGGCTTGGTGATATCTAGACCTAGTTCCTCCATTACAACCTTAGGCATGACATTGTGTGAGGCACCTAAGTCCATGAGACGGTTATGTAGGATATTTCCATGGACATTTAAAGATATGTAGAATGGTGGAGAGGCATCAGAGACATCCTCCATATGTGGTTCCATAGTAATGGCTTTATTTTCATCCTGCAGACTAATTACATTAGAAGTTACAACAGAAGTAGGGGGTTGCAGAACCTTTATAATGGATTGTTTGAAACACTCATTTTTTAACAATTTTGAGAGAGGTAAAGGGATATTGATCTTTCTCAATTCTTTCTCTAGGATGAGAGATGCTTGTGGCCTATCAAATTCCTTTACTTTAGGGATGACATGGTTAAATGGAGGAGGCTAGTGTGATTTAGCCAATGCACCCTTGCTTGGATTTGGATTGGGAGGAACTTCTATTTTTTTGTTCTGATTAGAGGTGGTGGCATTGGGAGAGCTTGTTCTAGGCCTAAAGTCGTATTTATTTTGTGGTTGGCCTTGAATAACTCCCTCTTCCCCTATTTAAACACCAAACAGATATGTCATTTGTGCTACCTCATAATGTTGTTGCGTTAAGTGACTGGTGTAAAAATATTTTCATTGAAAATTACAGTAGCATCATCCACAACATCACTATCTACATCCATCTCCTCAATATGATTTTTTTTGAAAGGAGGTACTACTCTTTGATCATCAAAATTCCTCCTTTCTCTATGCATTATCTAAGGGGCGTCATTTGACCTTCTAAACTGGTTTGTATTTATGTTCCCAACCCCTTGAAAAGCTTTGTTTGGTTGTTTAGATTCCCATTTCAACTTAGTTATTTCAGGTGTCAAATCCTTCAAATTTTTGGTCATTTCATCAAGTTTGGGATAAACTGTGGTTGGTTTAGAGAAGGCAGGAGAATCCTCTCTCTATTTCTTCTTGTCCTTTTCATATCTAGTCTTTAAATTGTTTGATGCTAAGATGTTGGACTCAACCTCAATGGTTGCTTCTTCCATGGAAATCAAGGTGGTTTATATTCTCTCTCTCAACATAAGATATAATTTTGCATCAAATGAATTGGCATAAGGGATCTTGGTGGAGGATTCAGTTGGTTTTATCTCATTCAGGATGCTACCATAAGTGATCTTAGTGAAGTCCAAAATAGACTCACCTTTATTTGTCTTAAGGGCCCCAAACTAAATGATGTAATATATATAATCCCTTCTATATCCCCATTGCTTTATGAAATATTCATCTAACAGATCAATATCTACAATAGAGGATGGAGGGAGGGCCCATAACCATTTTATTACCTCCCAAGTGAGGCTTTGTACAAACAGCCTCATCCACACATCTGCATATTCAATGTTAAAGTTGTTTGCAAAGCTATAGAAGGCTACCAGATGTTCCTCAACTGTCACATCCCCTTCCCCATTATATCTTGGTAAATATTTCATGTAATATGTGGTACGGAGTGCATGTAAGCCTACATGAAAAATAGGGGTGCATATCTGGCAGTAATTATGGCATCCATCTTGTTAACAACCATTGTTTGGGCAATAGGAATATGAATATTTATTTGAGATACAGGGGTGAATGATGGATTGGATGATGAAGTAGAGGAAGTTGTTAAAGGTGTCTGAGGTTCCTTGGAATTGTTATTTTCATGGTTAACAAATTCAAGCTTCTTATTATGATGAAAAGTAGATTCTTGAGGTGCATATTTACCCTTATGGGGCGAGGTATATCTCTGAGCTAAGGTGGATTTTCTTAGTTTCCTTTCTGTCTCAGAGACTATCATGTCCTTCTCAGGGTTGGGATGAGCATTAGTTGTTTTTATGTTCTCATATTTGAATCCCTTGAGTCATTTTCTAGGAGCAAGTATTTTGTTTGTGAAGTTTACTCAGTGGAGTCGCCATTAAACGCCATATCTGATAATTTTTTTTCTCCCAGGGAAATATATTTCGTTACTTTGTTCCCCAAAAATGGATCCATAAGATGTTGGTCCTAAAGTCTACACCTGACTACTAAAGGGAAGATCTAGGCCACCTCACATTATGAATGGTTGGTTTTTTATTTATGGGTCATTTAGAGGGTTGGTTTACCAAGACATGAGCATGGTTGGGTTAGAAAAATGACATGAATGAGGTTCCTCCTTGGTTGGAGGCACACTAAGGACAAACAGGTGAGACAATAAAGGTAAGAAACAAAGGAAATCAACAAACCATTCAATGAACAATATGCTCCGAGAGGTTTAAGTCTTAAAATATCATATAAAGGCATTAAAAATGTACCAAAAACACAGTTACTACCATAGGTTTCAATAAAATCAAATCTTCATCAAAGAATAGTTGTTCTTAGAGGTTGCATATTAATAACAACAAGTTATACAATAGTTGAAGGAAAAGAAATGTACTTTGCACAAATAAAAACTGTATTCAAGATAAGAGAAACACATACGAATTGGGACAAAAAAACATTGTCATCAACAATATATTCACCAAGTAGAGAGATTTAATCCATGCATAAAATAGGTTGAACCAGTTGTTTTATTGATCGTCTTCTCCCCAAAAACTAAACACTTATAACATAAAAAAAGATTCCTATTTATCATAGATTTGGAGGCCCTCGACTAGTGTGGAACTGAGGCTTCGCTCTACACATCGATTGTAAAACATATTATTAACTTAGCTAAGAACTGGTTGGATTATATTAATGTATACTTTGAGACCGACTTAATGAAAAAATTATTGGTTCTTATCACACATAAAATACCACTTATTATTCTTTAATTTAAAAGATTTTTAAAATTGAACAATTAAAAACCACTACCTGCAATGAAACCAGAGTGATGCATATTCCAGAGTGAATTGAGATTAAAAAAAATATATATAGGAGTAATAGAACTGAGTTCTATATTTAAGCATTGTCATGCATGCACACTATTGGAGGCCACTAGAGATAATTGAATGTGTTGACAATGTTTTTCCCCAACTTATCTCTTGGAGAAAAGAAGAAAGTCATCTGGTGTTTTCCTGGAGTCTCTGATATTCTTCTACAGTCTGGATTATAGCTTCTCGATTTCCCTAGTTGTGGTGTTGCAGGTTCTAGATTCAGGAACTTATGTTCCATACCTATTGTCTATCGTCAAACTACTACTAGATGAGAAATCTTATGACGTGCACTGGCTTGGCATTCCCTAGTTTGGCGCCTTTTTCAAACTTCAAAATATGCAATTAATGAAGATAAGCCACTTCAAAAATTTGGAATTTGGTAGTTTTGGAACACATAATATTCACATCTCTCGGAGGCCCAGACTCCCAGAGTCATTAACCAACACTTTATCTAATTAACCTGGGATTAAGACTTTAATCCTTTTGCTGTTTTGAAATTTCAGTATTTCGACACTTTGGTGTTACAACACTCCAGCTCTTTAGGGTTTGGGAGTTTCCGAATGCAATGTCTTGATACCTCCCACAATGAAAATCTTCCATAGAAAGCGTTGCAACATGATGTGATTTTTTGATGTGTCATAGAAAGAAGGATGACACGTGTCACCTGGAGTTGGGGCTCAGAAATGTCCTATTCTCATCCATCTTTCCCTTCATCATTCTTCACATTTCATTGACCCATTAACCTTTCATGATATCATTTCCATAAATATACTTGGGTTTCACCTTATTGTTCTCCACTTTATTCATTTTAGTATTTAAAAATAATTTGTGATTAAATGTTAGAAAATCAACATGTTTTCATATATATCTCAAATATGTGTGAGCTTTGTAATGTGTAGGAATATGTGAAGGATTAATTCAAAGGACTTCTCGAATACTTCCTCCACCATTTCAATATTTGAGGAGATAATTCAAGCCCATTCCAAGGAGAAGATCATGGAGATTTGGTTATAATATCTTATCTAAGATATATGAGAGATATGTGTGAGGATTTAAAGGGATTATATTTTGTAATAATAGAAAATAGGTTGAGAGAAAAGTGGATCTGTAATAATGAGATGGTTATCTTATCTTCAAGGCTCTCATGTATAAAAGAGAGTGCTCTCTTCATGAGAATTCAATTAGGAGAAATTAGATTATTCAAGTAGAATAGGAGTTAGATTATGTAATTGGAATCAGAGTAGTCATTAGGATTCGAAAGAGAAAGGGATTCTTAGATTTGATTCATGGTTTTGGTTTTCATGCTTTCATTATTATGTTATGAAGATTGATTTGGTTATTTTAATATAATATTGCTTCATTAGAGTGAGCTCACATATGTCATTGTGTCATTCAAATCTTCACTTGTTGTCTCTGCTTTTCCTTCATGTAGTTCTCCATTTCTAGATTAATTTCCTTTATGCAATTTCCCATTCTTAGAGTAATTTCATTTACGCAACTAGATTAATGATTCAATTCGAGTCATGTGTTAGATTAATTATTCTATTTCAGTCATGTGTTAGATTAATGATTCAATTCCAGTCATATCTTAAACATTAGATTAGATTAGTGTCACTTCTATCTTGCATATACTTTGCATGTGCTTCGTCAGTTTATGACCCCTAGGTTGACAAATTAGATAAGTTGGGAAAATACTACAATGCAATTTATTCAACATTAGTTCGTCCCAATGTAATGATTGTTGTTCCTTTTGCAAGTCTTGTTGTTCCTTTGAATAGAATAACTGTCATTTCCTTTACAATTGTTGTTCCGTTACAGGTGTTGCATCTCTGGAGGCTGGGTATTGAAAATGGAAGGTAATAACCTACATAGGCGACAAGTAAAACGCTTGTGCCAGCGCCTACCTTTGGTTGATGCATAGAGGTTGTTTTTAGGAAATATTTAGAGCCCAACATTTTGGCACTGTTACTGGGGAAGAAGCACGATGTATTGATGTATTAGTTTCTTTTTCATTTCAATTCATGCAAGTGTGATTAGACATCCTCCTAACTCTGAGGTGACATATGGGTAAGGACATGTAGGATAGTGTAAATTTCAATTCATACAACTGTGATTAAAAATGATCCTAACTCTGAGGTGATATATGGGTAAGGACATGTATCATAGTGTAAATTTCAATTCCAGCAAGTGTGGTAGTTTAAATTTCTTTCTCATGCAAGTGTGATTAGACATGATCCTAATTCCAAGGTGACATACAGGTAAGGACATGTAGGGTAGTGTAAATTTCAACTCATGCAAGTGTGGTAGTTAAAAAAATTTTTTCATGCAAGTGTGATTAGGCATGCTCCTAACTCTGAGGTGACATATGGGTAAGGACATGTAGGGTAGTTTAAATGTCAATTTCTGGAAGATTAGTTTCAATTTCTGCAAGTTAGTGTAAATTTCAATTTTCGCAAGATTAGTTTAAATTTTTGCAAGTGTGATCTACATATGTTGGTTCTAGGGGTCTTAATCACTACTTGAATGGAGACTTCTCATGTTTTCCCTAACCAACTATCAGGAACGTTTTAATTTACGCAACTGTGAAGAGAAATTTTGTTATGTTTTAGCAAGAGTGTTTTTTAAAGTTTTTCATTTTGATTTGGGTGTTGTAAGAATCCTTCTTTTAACATGATTTAACAATGAATGTTAGCTTGGAACTACTCACACAGATCCTGGCAGATGTTGGGATTTCCTCTTCCCATGAAGAAGAGATCTTGACAAGGATCAAACATTCAAATACTCCTCTAGAAACAATTGAAGATCCAACATCTGAAGACTCCGATGCATCCGATGATGAACAATTGATTGAAAAGGAGATTGAGGTAGATGAAGAGGAGTTACAACATGATCTAAGCAAGGAACAATACACCTATGAAAGTCTGATCGAACAATGGTTTCAAGCGAGTACTAGGTTAGATACATTTAGTTTTTATTTTTATTTTTTTAATTCACAATTTAAACAGCTAATTCCACAAGTTCATACATATTCTCAACTGTCAATTGAAAAATTGAAAGATAACATATTTTTATTACTGTTGTGTGCATGGCTACATTGGCTATTTGATTATAAGTAACTACTCTCTCATTTTTAATTAGCGTAGTGTAGGTAGGGTTTTATTTTCGAGTTTTTTTTTTATCTTTGCTAGAATAAGTATGCTCTCCTCCACTCTTCATGCGATCGCAAGGATCAAAAAGTAGGATGACTGATTGGTTAATTTCAGGAATATCAATTGATTACCGAAAAGAAAAAAATTTCCTAATCTATTTTTCTTCTTCCATTTGCTCATAAATTTATAATAAGCCTGCAAGATAATTTTTTTATTTTTTATAATAGAAGAAATGATTGCACATGCTTCTATCTGCAAATCTAAAAAATGGTTGCACGTATCTTCCATCTGCAGATCAAAATAGTAAAATAGTAAGTAAAAACAATCTACTCTCACCAAACAATCTACCACCATCGAACCACAACAGAGTACATATCATTTTCCTCGCTTCTGCTCTCCTTTTCCATGGTCGAATGCTGACTCCGTATATCAGACACTTGACTATTACAGTATCTAAATTCTGGTTATGAAAATATACTATTATCTTTTCATCCATGGAAGCAGATTTCTCCCCTGTTAACAATAACTTTCCTTCAAGAGATATGTGTCGCTAAATTCTTGATTCAAAGCCTCCTTCTCTCCTCCAATTTGCTATGAATCATTTAATAATGTATTTGTTTCTTTTATGATCTTATTCAGTTGCACAATTGCTTCACCATATGCTATCATTACTGCAGCCAACTCTGCATGCATATCTTATATGACTGAGAAATGAAATTTTGATTATCCGATTTGATTGTATTAATGATTTGCAGCGATAATCTCCCATATCAGTGATATCATTTCCAAACTGTGAGCCTCCATGTTAGGTTTTTTGTACTCCCAAAAATCGGAAACGATATCCCAACAGTAAATTTTGAGTGTATTTCTAATGAAATGCAGGGATTATGATTGGAATAGGTTTTGCCACGTTTAGTTTTCTAGCTCTGCCATACAACGATTGGAATGGGTTTTTCCATGTTTAGTTTGCTAGCTATGCCAGACAGAATAAAATCCGTCCACGCTTGCTATTAATCGGGATGCGCTTATGGCACACTGGAGAGGATTACTAGTCATTAGTTTATTTCTTGTAGCACTAATGATAGGACCTTTGAATGCCATGGAATACGTAGCAATAATTGGGAGAAACAATCTACAGAATTGAAGGGTAGTTCACCTTGAAAACTAAAGGGGAGTGATTACAATGGATTCAAAGAAAGGTCAAGGGAGAAGGTGACTATTTCTGAATAAAATCCATTCATAACTCTAAGGGGATCGGGCACCAAGAGCATTTTCATCACTTATAATGCGAGCGAAAAATCAAGCAGTGGGACATATTACTCGGGAATGGTGTTTGTGCTTGCTTCATATTTCATAGCAAAGGATATCATAATCCAGAATTCATATGATCCCAGTAATCTGAGCCCAGACGATCAAGTTGTGGAGGTGAGGATCTTAGGAGATCATTGTGTGTTTTACAATTACAGATTTTTAGGGTATCAGAACACAGTCTTAGACGAAAGCGGGAAGCATTACTTCTTAAAACTGTTACATTGAAGGTGTTATTCGATTGCGATGAATGGGAACCTCCCGCTCGTGTGTTCGATCCTCACCCCTACCCATATCCATCAAAGACCGAGAAACCCATTCACATTTACACAGATAGAATATATGATTTCTTCCACTTCGACCATGCCCGATATCTGGAGCAGGCTAAGAAATCGTTCCCGAACATGTGTTTGTTGGTGGGAAGTTGTAGCGATGCGGTCACAAACATGTACAAGGGCAAGACGATGATGATTGAAGCCAAACGCTGTGAATCCATTTGCCATTGCAGATGAGTGGACGAGGTTGCGCTAGATGCTCCTTGGGTGATTATATTATGCCTACCCTGAGTAGAGTGATGTCAAAATTTCATGTATTATGCGAAACTATGCATTACAAGATAAAAAAATCCTTGGCATCGGCACTATCTTCGACTGCTGGATACTCCACAAATGTCAAAACTTCCAATTATCTCTCCTTCTCTTGCAAGATATTATATTCCAAATTATGATGTGGGGCTAAGACTGAGAAGATCCAAGTTCATACACGGGCCCTTTTCAAACAAATATTAGTTTACTAGAATGAAAATCGATTTGCAAATGCCTAGAACACCTCGATTTGCAAAGTCGGTGGTCTTTCAGCAGTGCACAAAATTCTCCAACTGGGGATGGGATCTAGGTTGTTCGAAGGAATTGACATAAAATGATTGAAGTGGCTACGCAGCCAACTACAAAAGGGAAAGGTCCAGACAATCAGGCAAGGTTATCTATCTAAGAGTTCCTCAAATTTGAGAGGTGATCGGAAGAGGAGATTCTTTATTCTTGATAGCCATGGAGTTTTGTACTATTACCGCAAATAGTGGGGAAAACCAATGAGAACCACAAGTCATCACACTTCTCAAAGGGGTCATCATGCAACTGATCATGTATCTTGCTTATTTGGTCTTTTTCTTTCATCTCACCACCATGGGCCATCGCAAGATGAGAAGTCTGTTCCATATCATGTTGTTAATATGTTTACATCAACTATTAAATAGACAGATTTGCAGTTTTGTTTCAAGATAATTTCATCATCAAAACACTATACTTTACGGGCATAGAGTGCAATAGATCGTATGGATTGGATTAAAAAAATTACAAGAGTAATTGCTTCACTTTTGTGTTCTCAAATGCCAGAGCAGAGGCTGCCTTGTAGTCCAATGAGCAGTGGACATCAACACATAGCCAGTGAGAGCAGCTCATTGGACAACTCTTTTGATCTTGATCACACAATACCTGAAGATAATGGATTACAGAATAGGAGACTAGACTTGCAATGTTGTACCCTCCGGCGAAAAACTTATGTAGCATTCATGGTGGCCTGCGCTACAGGTATATGCATTGTTTGTTTTGTTTTATTATTTTTTTGTTTTATTTGTTTTTTTAGTTTGTTTTATTACAAAACAATTTAATAAACAACAAAACAAAATTGTTGGTTTTCTTATAAACAATTTTTTTTTTTTAAATAGCAAGAAAAAAAAAACACATATATTGTTTTTATTTCTTTGTTTTATTATAATATATATATATATATATATATATATATATATATATAATAAAAAATAAAAATTTATAAAAGATAAAAAACAAATTATTATTATTATTAAAAAAATTAAAATAAAAAACAAACAAAAGAGCAAATGGACATTTTTTATAAATTCTTGAAAACAATATAAATACATGTTTTTTGCACTTTTACGCTAAGCAATCAATCAACGATGCAACAAGCGCGCGCAAAATGACCATGACCATAGGTATAAAACACATCTTATTTCTTTTACTTTGTTGCATTTGTCCTTCTTTCTGCATGTTGTGTTTTTCTTTGAACATCTCACAAGTTTTCATGCAGGATTTGTACTCAGTTTTTTTCAGGAGCACGTTCGATCGCATCTTGTTGCTGAAGTGATTTTTAAAATCACAAAAACTTTTGAAAAAGACATGTCTTATTCACTGCTTAAAGGAGTTGATTCCTATCTTACACATCGTGGTGTCTGTAGTTACACCTAAACCCGTTCATAAAACCATTTGCGCCATGAATGTCTTCCTCCATTTCTCCTTCAAAGAAGACTGGTCATCCTTCTGTTGAATCCCATCTTCCATTGAATTATCCTTCATGACTTTGCACACGCCTATCTTTCTGAGTCACATACATCTCTTTATCTTTTTCCAATTCAGTTTTCCTTGTCAATAAAACTATCCAACTCCCTTTCCCTGACTACATTGCCATGTCATAAGACTGTTACTACTGGGATATTTTCATTTATAGTCCCACCACTCTTTTTATCCAAACTTGAGTTGACTGACGTGGGATTCCTTAAGTCCCACATTTCAACAAATCTTGCCCCATTGAACTCAACACCTTATCTAGGATATAGACTAGAGTCCATTTTTGAGTACCTGGAGGCTTGCATGCCTTAATGGCAAGTTATCTCGCTGACAATCATGGGAATACATCAATGTCCCTTGATCATCAAATCTTGCAAGTGGCTTGACATCAACTCATTCATTCGCACTTCTGAAGATGTACATGGGTACCTTGGCACTCATTGACATCAATGGTGAGTTGTCTCACATTGGTTAGCAACATTCACCATTGGTTGGTAATCCAATGAATTTTTTTCATGCTCGACCTCAACACATTCATTCACATGATTAGAATTGTACCATCAGGTTTAACAGCAGGAGAAGACTATACACTTTTCATGACTCTATCAGTAGTTACAGCAACATAACTACAACTATCTGAGAGTACTACAGTTCCACTTTCACACTTTCTCTTTTCCATGCTTCATTCAACAACAGTTCCGATCCCTCCACTTCACATTCTTTGCTCCAATTGACAGCAGTCACAGCTACAACAATAGTCACTTTTCACATGTTCCTGCAACAACACCATCTTCCATGCTCTAGCAGTCACATCATCCATATTCCTATTGCTTAGTTCATCAATGTTTTGGGTAAGTGGAGGTATGTTATTTTCTAAACTTTAATCATGTAATTCCTTAACTGCTAACAATGAATAATTTGGAAAATTCCCTCATTAAGTTCCCTTTCCTTTTTCACTTCTACGACTTATGCCACGTTGCATGAGGACATGCAACAAGTTAAGTTGGGGGCTAGGGGACATTATTTACTATCATCACTCCACTTTTCCACCATCATTATTCCATTTTTTTTCATCTCATTTACCATTTATGAACATTTCTTTTCCAACTATACTATGTTGCATTTTTCTTTATAAGCATTGATATACATATTGGCATGATTCACACATATACAAAAAAAATATGGCTTTATTATACTCAATGATGTTTTCCTTATGCACATTGATAGCATACATTTTCCAGTAAAAATATGGGCAAATTGTTATCATAACAGTAAGAGAACAAGTAATGAAATGAATGTTGTTAACACAAGAACCAACATTCTTTATATTCATGGTTGTCACACAAGAACCAACGATAAGAAAATGCTAGTTGTTACTCATGTAAATCCCATCCTGGAAACAATCATTATCATCACTCAAAGCCAACATTCAGATGCCAAAATTTCTTAAGAAGATCCATGCATGGTTGCATGAGGACATGCAACAAGTTAAGTTGGGGGGTATGTTGGGGCTCATAAATGTTCTATTCTCATCCACCTTTCCCTTCATCATTCTTCACATTTCATTGCCCCCTTAACCTTTCATGATATCATTTCCATAAATATACTTGGGTTTCACCTTATTATTCTCCACTTTATTCATTTTAGTATTTAAAAGGAATTTGTGATTAAATGTTAGAAAATCAACATGTTTTCATATATATCTCAAATATGTGTGAGCTTTGTAATGTGTAGGAATATGTGAAGGATTAATTCAATGGACTTCTTGAATACGTCCTCCACCATTTCAATATTTGAGGAGATAATTCAAGCCCATTCCAAGGAGAAGATCATGGAGATTTGGTTAGAATATCTTATCTAAGATATATGAGAGATATGTGTGAGGATTTAAAGGGATTATATTTTGTAATAATGGAAAATAGGTTGAGAGAAAAGTGGATCTATAATAATGAGATGGTTATCTTATCTTCAAGGCTCTCATGTATAAAAGAGAGTGCTCTCTTCATGAAAATTCAATTAGGAGAAATTAGATTATTCAAGTAGAACAGGAGTTAGATTATGTAATTGGAATCAGAGTAGTCATTAGGATTCGAAAGAGAAAGGGATTCTTAGCTTTGATTCATGGTTTTGGTTTTCATTCTTTCAATATTATGTCATGAATATAGATTTGGTTATTTTAATATAAGATTGCTTCATTAGAGTGAGATCACATATGTCGTTGTGTCATTCAACTCTTCACTTGTTGTCTCTGCTTTTTCTTCATGTAGTTCTCCATTTCTAGATTAATTTCCTTTACGTGATTTCCCATTCTTAGAGTGATTTCATTTACGCAACTAGATTAATGATTCAATTCCAATCGTGAGTTAGATTAATGATTCTATTTCATTCATGTGTTAGATTAATGATTCAATTCCAGTCATAGCTTAAACATTAGATTAGATTAGTCTTGCTTCAATCTTGCATATACTTTGCATGTGCTTCATCAGTTTACAACCCCTGGGTTGACAAATTAGATTAGTTGGGAAAATACTACAATGCAATTTATTCAACATTAGTTCGGCCCAATGTAACAATTGTTGTTCCTTTCGCAAGCTGTGTTGTTCCTTTGAATAGAACAACTGTTGTTCCATTTACGATTGTTGTTCCTTTATAGGTGTTGCATCTCTGGAGGTTGGGTATTGAAAATGGAAGGTAAGAACTTACGTAGGTGACAAGTAAAACGCTTGTGGCAGCGCCTACCTTTGGTTGATGCATAGAGGTTGTTTTTAGGACATCTTTAGAGCCCAACACCTGGAATAGTACAGATGATGTCCCTAAAGGTGCTTAAAAAGGTTTCCATGTGTCATGATACAAGAGTTCCATGAGTCATGATAAAAGAGTTCCATGAGTCATAATTGATGACTACCACACATCTCCAGCTCTTTTGGGTTCGCGAGTTCTTGAATGCAAAGTCTAGATACCTCCTGGAGGCTTAGACTTGCAGAGTGACATGGTACTTTGGGGCTTTGATGCTTCGGGAGACTAATTTTATCTGATCTAAAATCTCCCAGAGTGGTGATATTCTAGATATGACATGTCCACATGAGGTCATTTTCACTGACGTGTCTACATGAAGAGAGTGGCAGGTATCAACCATAAATTAGTGGATGGTGTAACCCAAATGACCTGAAATGAGTGCCACGTGTCGATGAAAAATGGATGCCATGTGTCACCATGAATGAACGATCCTTTTCTGCATAGATGAACGATATGTATCTCCAGTGCTTCAACATTTTGATAGTTATGGGTTCGAGGGATCTGCGCTTGTTTTGAACTAAAACCTCTCGGATGGTTTATCTCCTGGATGGTTGATGTGGCAGTGAGGGCCCACTCCGATGCTTCGGAGCTCTGGAACTTCAGAGATTTGTGCTTGTTCTGGATTAGAATATCTCAGATTCATTAACCATGCTTATTGTTAAACCTCGAGCAATTATGAAACCTCAAATGCACGAAAGTTGTTGATCTTAGTTAATTGTTGGATCTCCACCGTTGAAAATTTAAACAGTCTTTTTTCTTACATTCTAAGCCCGAAATTTTTTGCTATGAATTGTTTCATTTTGTCCATGGGTGTCCCCTATTCAGACAAAATACTTGGTTGACCTGATTCAAGCTCAAAAAATGGAAAACACGATGAAAAATATTTCTAACCAAATCAAGACATGCAATTATCCTTCTAGAAAACTAAACAAAATTGCACAAAGAATCAATCAAGAAAGATAGTGATGAAGACCAAGTCATTTATCAATGGGAAACTGACTTGACCAACCAAAAGAGGAATGATTTTTATGAAGGTATGCGGAAAATAGAGAGGAGGGACAGGGGTGTAGACTTAGGTCTCAACAATGTCAATTCCCAAAGGTTTGAGACTTGATTTATCTACAAAAGAGATTATACCATCAACATTGTCATTAAAATATCCAAAGAAGCATCCCCATAAGTCATTTGGCATGTTGCACTTGTATGAAGAAACCATGCATCTCTCCAAGAATAAAATGAAGTATTAAATAAATATTCAGTTACTCCAATATTGCAATCGAAAAAAATATAATGAGTTGATTCAAGTGCTTTAGCTTTCACCAGATCTAATGCTTTACCTTTTTCTTCTTCCTGATCCTACTTATATTTGATGTTCTCCCATGGAATACTACATGTATTTACTTCATGTGACCAATTCTTTCTGCAATGGGCATAGTGAATATCATAATTTTCATGGGGATTGTGCCTTCCACCCTTCCTGTGAAATTATTTCTTCCATGCCAGATTTTACTTCATTCTACTCTAGAAGAATCATCTGATAGATTCTTCCCTTTTTGAACAAGCTATTTGGTCTCTCCATTGGATTGAGAGAGTTCCAATTATGTGTGTGAGACATACAAAAACTGAGCATAGCTCCTAAAAAGGGTAAAATTTCCATGATTATCCTCGATCATTCTCTGATAATTATCCTCAATATTATCAGGCCCGACTCCAAATTTTTCACCACCAGTACCAATATTAGTGGAAACCCCTTTCTAAGAAGAGTTTCCACTATTTCCTGGCATATCCATTTGAGGAACTATGACATCCAATTTATTTCCCCAATCCATGAACAATGGTGCCACATATATAATCTCTTGTACCATTTCATATGTCTAAATATCATTCACTCTTCCAAAAAATTTCCCCATTTCTTCCTTGTATTCTTCAATGGAGAAATTTTCCACGCTCAAATATGAGTTAATATGTGAATTCATATGGTGGAAATATAATGTGTTTGTATTGTTTGGTGGTATTCTATGAGGGAGTGAATTTCGTAGTGAGTGGGTCTCAATTCAACAACATGGAAGTAGAGGGATTCAGAATACGAGATATATTATCACTATTTATTTTACTTCTCATATGTTTTTTCTCAACCATGCTTGCTTGATTCCAATGCACTAGTATCATGAGTATGGTTTATGATTGGATAGTAGCATGAATTTTGTGTTTCTTCCTACACTATTGTTTCCACCATCATAGTGTTGCATCTTCTACAAAATTTGTCTCCTCTTATAGATATCCTCAATATGCAATGGGAATTAAAGAACCATTGAAAGACATGCATCAACCCCCAAAATAAGAAGAAAAGGGAGATACTTTTTTGGATATTGTGCCTTCTATAACTCTCAGTTGTTCCTTATCATCCATACATGAGGGATAAAAGAAAGTCTTTACTTGGTTTGGTAGGAGTTATCGTAGGGTGCTCCTTCTATATGTCCCTTAAGAATTAGTTTTATAGTAGCAATATCATAAAAATGGTGTTTCCATTGATGGGAAAAGAGACAAATATAAGGTCTAATACCAAATTCTATGTGTGGGAGAGAGAATGTAATTTTTATGGAAGGAGATAATCATGGAGTTAAAACTATCTATGATACGACTCTCAGGATAGGTATGTACAGAGGCAATAAGTAACTCCATGGGTGATTTCTTTCATTAACTCACATCATCAATATGTATAGGAGGAAGTGACCTTTGGTTTCATCTTCCAAGAGGTCTAAATGACTCTTCTTATTCACCTACAACTCTTCATATATCTCCTAGCTTAATATTTGTTGGAAATATTGTTTTCATTGCTTTCAAATATAGGGGGAACGTACAGATGTCCAAGATAAATATTACAAGCCTACAAATGTTCAATATAAAGATTGCAAGATGGAGATTGTTGAAAGTATTACTTTTCTATTTTTGATGATCAATTTGGATACCCTATCATTGAACAAAGTTTTACCCTACATTCCTAACTCAAATGGGAGCACAATTCATATTGTTGGAAATCCTATTCTGATACCTTTCTAGAGGTATATGGAATTCCCTCTAACTCCCTAGGAATGAGCAGATATGAATTTTTCTATCTGACAACCCAACCTAAAAATTGAGGTAAGCTCAACCAATTTTCATAGATCATCCCATGGGGACATAATTACTATAAATATAGGATATATTTTCACATTTTTAGAGAAACCAAGCAAAACATCAAGTCTGAGGTGCACTAAAGGTGTTGGGATGTCTTTCTGGGATCTAAAGGTGTGAAAGTTAAGTCTAAGGGATTGTTTTGAGGTATTTATTGTTCAGAAGGTGTGCTATGAAGGAATGAAGGTTTTTGATGTTGTCGTGTGCACTATTTTGAGTTTATGATGTTGTTTTGAGTGGATGTTGTTGTCAATGGATGTTTCCATCAGCAGATGTCTCCATTGGTGGATGTTTCCATCAATGGATGTTTCCATCAATGGATGTTTCCATCAGTGATTACATTCTGGGAATGATGTTGTGAGTATTGATAGTGTTTGAAGGATTGTATGTGGATTGAAGCATGTAGGTGAAGTCGGAAGTATTCAGTGTATGAATATATTGGATTGTTGTCTACACATATCTAATTGAGCTGGTGCTTAGCTGAGCAAATTGGTGTCTCTAGTGGGTTGGTTCCTACATCTTACTGAGTTGGTTCTTAGTTTAGGAAATTGGTGTCTCTAGTAGGTTGGTTCCTACTTACAGTTGATTTGGTTCTCAGTAAAGGATATTGGTGTCTCCATTAGGTTAGTTCCTACATACATTTATAAATACATGTTTTATGGTTTTCTCTCGATTGGGTTTCCATGTTGAATTTTTTTCATTGTGATTTGATTTCATATATGATTATTTTTTCTCAACTAATGAATGATTGATGAATGGTTAAAAAAATAAAAAAGTATCATACATTGATTCACCCCCCCCCCTAGGTATGAGCATAATCTCAACAATATTTACAAGGATATTTATAATCTACCTCAATCACTAAGGAATAGGTATCTAACATAAAACTAGGTACAGATCCTTAGAATTTTCCTTGATTAAAAGAAGGAAGACAAAGTGAAGAGAATAATTCTTGGCTTTGTGAAGGATTTGTTCATATCACACATTTTAGATAAACCAATAGGTAAATATATGTTTGATTCTGTGGTTGAGTTATTCCATAAATCTTGTGCTTCTCGACATATCATTTTGTGAAACTATCTCTCAGTTGTTCATATGAGCAAGATAAATAATATGGTGATCTAACTAATGAATATTAGTTAGCACCCATTAGAACTATGGTTCATGATCAAGAATTGGTGTTTTTTTTCCTCAAAGGGCTTACTCCTTGATGGGTACCTTTTATTCAAGGTGTTTGTTCTAAAAACAATATACCAAACTTTTCCAAGATTTGGGTTGATATTGTGTGGGAAGAAATCATATTGTAGTATTTCTCAAAACAAAAAGGGGAAGTACAACCTATTGGTCTCATCTAGAAAAAAAATAACAATACTAAAAAGTGTTCAATAAGAAGGATCATATAGGTACATGGAAGAAATACTGGAATATGGTGATGTAATTTCGATGTCATGAGATGTCATGAGATGGGAATTTATGTAGGTTGTTGTACATTTAATAAGAATGTAATTCATACGATATTAGTTGGATATGGGACTCTTGTTGGAGTAGAGTAGAGGAACTCTTAGTTTCATACTACCTCTTACATGCTTCTCATTTATCTTCTAAGAATGTGTCTAGTATTGGTTTGTATGTAGATATATGTAGACACATGGAATATGATAGATATCTATTTAGTATTATTTAGGATCGAGAGGGAATCATGGTTGTTGAGATTCATGATGATGATAGTTACCTTATGAGATGATTTGGATCCTTTTCATTTCATATTCCTTTGGCTAATTCTCTTTCATTGGATTACATTTATTTCTTTTTTTTTTACGAATAACTTCCTTTAAATTTCTTGTATGAAAAACATACAATGGAGAGTTTCCTTTGAGGGACAATAATGCACCATTAGTTATTGTAGTATATATAGTCTAAAGAATTTGGATAAAGGGGTGAGAGAGGTTAGACTTTACAATTAATTATGGATCTAGTGGTACTTATACATTCTAGTGAGAGGCTGGAAGATCCTTCTAGACTTGAGGAATCAAATGCATGGAAAAAGGTTATAGAGCTAATATCAACATTGATTTCATATGATATGGTAGGATCTTGTGTTAATTAATACCATGAGATATTTCAATTTGTAGGATTCTCCTTTAGCCATCAAGGATAATGTGGATTTTCAATATTTTAAGGCTTGATATCATGTAGTAGAACCCAAATATTCAGTAAGGGTGAGTATACTTCTTAAGAGATATGCTAGTCAAGTTGCATTGTTTTTCTTCCATATATGAGACTTCTAGTTGTATAGAAGAGGAGACGTTTTATGATGATATTGACTTCACCAATGAGCGTTATACAGTATTTGGTGGAGGAGAGGTATGATTATTTGATGAAGGATGATACCTGTTATCCCCAAATACTAGGGGTAACTAAGGAGATGATGTCTTGAGGCCCTCAGGTTGCATACATGGAGTATTGAGAGACAACTTGACCAGCAAAGTCCATGTTGAGTCTCCATTTTGACACTTCTATTATCTTATATTATCCCCTATCTGAGTCTATTTTACCTATGATATGTGTATATGATTGACCATTTCCTCCACAAACCTAATATGTGACCTTGTCCATATGCATAGAGAGGTAAGCTATGTTACAACATGATTTGTTTGATTTTCTTGATTAAATTGATTTAAATGGTTGATTATTTATTCTCCTAATTACTTTGACTATTAATTAAGCATATCCATACAGTACTACCAATGGTCTGGTACTGTAACAACCACTTGATCTGGTACTTCACCTAATCTGGTAACAATACTCCTCCTGATACAATACTCTGCAGTGATCTAGTACCACTACTTTGCACCTTGTCCAGTACCAACTCAGCACCTTTTCCGGTACCATCTTTGCACCTATTCCAGTACCATCTCAACTCTTCTTCTGGTACCATCTCAATGCCTCTTCTGCTACCAGTCCCACGTCTATTATGGTACCACCATTGCACTGGTTCAGTACCCATATTTATGATTGTGCTAGTCTGGTACTAAACCCATGTCTACATGATTCACGTGTTGAACGAGTATGATGGTGGTGATTCCAAGAATTTGGTTGGATGGAAGTATCCTTAGGTAGCTTGGAGATCATGATAGACTTCATCACTCATGCACCTCATGTCATGAGGATGAAGTCCATCTCTTGAAAGATGATATTAATTACCAATTGTAACATTTTGAAAACATTTGATAATTATCTTCACACCTTGGTTATAACGGCTCACCTTCTTTAAAAAAAGGATGTTGTGTAGATGATAGTAGTAAGTAGTAAGTACAAAATGATACACATTGTTATGTTGAATGAAATGTTGAACTATTTATTCATTCGATCAATCGAAGGAATACAAATGATATTTTGTGCAATTCATGGTGTTAGCACAATATTGGTTTCTGCCTCAGTGTTGCATAAGTGGCGCTACCTACAGGTGCTACCTATTTTTTCACAGAGAACATAATCTACATTTCATCATTCATTTTGGAAAATGAATGCAATTGTTATGGGATTTTTATTTGTTTTGGGGACAATTGAAATTATATTGAGTTATTCCAAATATCCAAGTTCAAGAATCAGAGCACCCATGGATTTATACTACCGATTGCATGCAGAAACATAGTCGGGCGCTACCTACAGGTGTTGCATGATATTCTGGTGGAGGATAAATTGTGGAGAGTTATTTTTCCATTTTTAAGTCACTAATTTAAAACTTGTGTTATGAGCAATTGAGGATGTATTTTTGAAAACTGGAGGAGGTTTTTGTTCATAACATTCCAAATAAAAAAAAATTCTCTCATTTTTTCAAACTGTGTTTTGGTTTGAGAGATATTGGATATATAAGTAGGCATTGCGTACTCTGCACAGTGGCGTTGCATACTAATTTCTTGTAGCAGTCACGGTTTTGATATTCACCTTGTTGGGAGGTTGCCACGTGTCAAGGAGAGTTCAAATGGATTATCAAGGATAATTTAGATATCAAGGGACACCTTCATATAATATTTATCTCCATCAAAGGCCTCATGCATGAGGTGGAAACAATTTATTAATGACTTCCAACAAATTCTTGAAAATCAACAGTTTGTTGGATTGTTGTCTCTTTGATTGTTGCCACCTATCTCCAAGGCTTGGAATCCAATGGAGGAGGAGGGATTTGACCTACTTAGGTTATTTGGATGCTATT
Organism: Picea engelmannii; assembly: GCA_009831015.1. Classification (NCBI taxonomy): domain Eukaryota; kingdom Viridiplantae; phylum Streptophyta; class Pinopsida; order Pinales; family Pinaceae; genus Picea; species Picea engelmannii. The sequence goes on from ML778522.1 coordinate 349,510, forward strand.
TTCTATTTAAAGAGGGAGATATCTCTTGGAGAGAAGGGGGGGATGAGCCAAGAGAGGCTAGAGAGAGTAGGAATAGGCAGTTTTTTGTGTGTGTTCATTTGTAAGCCTATGGGCATTTTAGGATTGTAAGCATTACTGCTATTGGAGACTCATGAGAGATGTGATTTTAGATTGTAACTCTTCTTTTATATTTCTTCTTATTTGAATATATTGCAGATTTTAGGATCAAAGGCTGTCAATGATTTATGGACCCCTAAGCAACAGAGGATCTATTGTATTTTTCCCATCATTCATTGTTTATATTCAAGTATTTGTTGATTCATTGAATTGAGAGGATCTCTATTTACTAAACATTCTATCTTATATTTTCCTTATTCATTTCTTCCACATATCATCATATAATATTGTTTTCTGTTAAGAAGCTTTTGTGCCTTAGATGAGTGGGATGTTTTTGACTCCATTGCCCATTGGTGTAGCCTACTGATATGCATTTTGTTGCCCTCTATATTTGTTTATCCATCTTGTTGATCCACCTATTCAAAACCAAAGTTATCTTTTTCATTCTGATGGGTGATGAGTTTACACTTTAGCAGTCAAAGTGTGACTTTCAGTGCTAACATTTTTGGCATCGTTGTCAGGGATGGATTTGAGTAGATTGAAAAGCTCCCTAGGAAGAACGACACAGCTCCAGCTTTAGATGGTGACTGAAGTTGGACACCTTCAAGACTGCACATTCACCATGGAAACTCCATTGTTAAGAATATGTTGGTGACTCCACTGGGTATAAGAAAAATCAAATGGCTATGAAGGCTATTCTGGCCAGGAGGTTTTCCCCACTCAATCTCTTAGCCATAGATGGTTATCCACATCTTGTGCCTCAAATTGATGAATGGAAATATCTGCTGCCCAGATTTTATGAAGGTGATGATGACAACCCTTTGAAGCATGTTCATGAATTTCATGCTTTGATGCAGCAACTTGACATCCATCATGAAGATATATTGATGAAAATGTTCATGTATTCATTGGAAGGCGATGTGAGGCAATGGTATAGAACACTCCTTGCTTCTAGTATTTCCTCTTTGAAGGACTTTCATGATGTTTTTTATTCTCATTGAAAGATAATTTATCCAGCTGAAAGACTTTTTAAGAATTGTTGTGAGGGGTATGCATCATATATTCAAGACTCAACAATTGATTCCTCTAGTAGTGATGGTGAAGGGGGCGATTATAGAGCCAGGACTTAGATGATGAGTTTCATAATGCTTTTCCTAAATTTGAAGAACAAATGCATCATTCAAGTCAAAATATAAGTCCCCAAGAGAAAGATCAATATGGACAATCCATCATTTCCTTATCTCCTCCTTTTCTTGATTCTTTAAGTCAAGAGGTCATCTTAGATTTAGATTTATTTCATCATGAGCATAGTTTTTCATCTTGGCATGTCTAAATTCATAGCTTACTAGTCCCTCCTATTGTTCATGAACAATTGTGCCATGATTTTCCAAGTTTTGATGACTATGAGGATGTTTTCCTTGAACAACCAGTTTTCCTAGCTATTGCACTAATCCCCTCAGCCATTAATAGTCAAATGGTCATTGATTCATCTTTGTATGATGATTATGAAGATGATTTCCATGAGTAGTCTATTGAAGACCTTATATCAGAGAAGTACCCTTTCCATCAAAGCAACAATAACTTGTTTCAACCCTCATGTCATAATTTTGTTGTTGAAAAACAAGAAAAAGATGATAATCTAAGTTTAGAAGCTGAAAAACTAAGAAATTGGGACCACAAGCCAAGTTATGATGAATATCCCTCACAATCAGAAGATAATATAGAAGAATTTAGTTTCCCAAGCACTTATAAGTGTGATGAACTGCCCTATCAACCCCCTATTCCTCTTGAAGACACAATCTCAGTTTCATCAAGCAACCAAGATCAATTTCCATGTGATCAAATGAGAAAGGTTGAAATTAAAGAAAGACAAGCATCACTAAGCCTTTTTCCTAATACACCTCATGACCAGGAGTGGACCAAGCCCATATGCATTGAGAATGAATCAGAAAATCAGCAAGCCATACAAAAACCAAGAACAGTGGAGGAAGGACCTAATACAATACTTTTCCTTTTTACACAAAGCAATGTTGCAGGGGAAAGTATTGTTGATGTTTTTCAGGATCCATTTGCATCTTGTCTGCAAGCAGAAAATGGGCCTAGGCTCATTGATTTCTTCAATGGAAAGTGTATTTCCAGAGGTTTCTTTGATGTCCCTTCAAGTAAGAATTATCTCCGGTGCCTAAGGAAGCACATTTGAAAGCTTCAAACAGTTGAAAAAATGATGAAATGGCTTCATTGGTTGTTTCATGTAACTTGAAAGCTTCATTTTCCCAATAATTAGAGTAGGTGTGTGAAATAAGCTTGTTGGACAAGCATCATTTTCATCATTTTGTCATTTTTAGTTTTCATTTTTATTTAGTTTTAGTTGAAGGTCACAGATCAAAGCAGATTGCAGAGGTTAAAGGTTGAGAGCATGACTCGACAAGCCCAAAGGATAAGGCACTGAAACTACAAGAGTTATTAGAGCCTCACAGGGAGGACTTTATCCCCCATGGAGCCTATGTTAGCACAAGATTGGTTTATGCCTTGGAATTTCATAAGTGGTGCTACCTACGGGCGCTACCTAATTTTTCACAGAGAACAGAATATGCATTTCATCATTCATTTTGGCAAATGAATACAATTGTTATGGGATTATTATTTGTTTTGGGGAAAATTGAAATTATATTGAGTTATTCCCAATATCCAAGTTCAACCATCAGAGTACCCATGGATTTATGATACCGAATTGCATGCAGAAACATAGTTGGGCGCTACCTATAGACACTACGTAATATTCTGGTAGAGGATAAATTGTGCAGAGTTATTCTACTAGTTTTGAGTCGCTAATTTAAAACTTGGGTTATGAGCAGTTGAGGATGTATTTTTGAAAACTGGAGGAGGTTTTTGTTCATAACATTCCAAATAACAAAAAAATCTCATTTTTTCAAAATGTGTTTTGGTTTGAGAGATATTGGATATAGAAGTAGGTGTTGCGTACTTTGCATAGTGGCGTTGTGTACTAATTTCCTGTAGCAGTCACAGTTTTGATATTGGCCTTGTTGAGAGGTTACCACATGTCAAGGAGAGTTAGAATGGATTCTCAAGGATCAGATAGATATCAAGGGACACCTAAACCTAAGACTTAGCTCCATCAAAGGCCTCATGCATGAGGTGGAAACACTTTATTAATGACTTCCAACAAATTCCTGAAAATCAACAATTTGTTGGATTTTTGTCTCTTTGATTGTTGCCACCTATCTCCAAGGCTTAGAATCCAATGGAGGAGATGGGTTTCGACCTCCTTAGGTTATTTTGATGTTATTTTCTATTTAAAGAGGGAGATATCTCTTGGAGAGAAGGGGGGGATGAGCCAAGAGAGGTTAGAGAGAGTAGGAATAGGCAGTTTTTTATGTGTGTTCATTTGTAAGCCTCTGGGAATTTTAGGATTGTAAGCATCACTGCTATTGGAGACTCATGAGAGATGTGATTTCAGATTGTAACTCTTCTTTTATGTTTCTTCTTATTTGAATATATTGGAGATTTGAGGATTAAAGGCTATTAATGATTTATCGATCCCTAAGCAACAGACGATCTGTTGTATTTTTCCCATCAGTCATTATTTATATTCAAGTATTTGTTGATTCATTGAATTGAGAGGATCTCTATTTACTGAACATTCTATCTTATGTTTTCCTTCTTCATTTCTTCCACCTACCAACATATAATCTTGTTTTCTATTAAGCATTTTTTGTGCCTTAGATGAGTGGGATGTTTGTGACTCCATTGCCCATTGGTGTAGCCTACTAATCTACATTTTGATGTCCTCTCTCTTTATTTATCCATCTTGTTGATCTACCTATTCAAAACCAAAGTTATGTTTTACATTCTGATGGGTACTGAGCTTACACCCACTGCCCTAACCAAGGTAAACCTCCCTGTACATGTCTTTGTGTGTTGTAAGTTAATTGTGTGAGTGTGAACACTTAATAGTTGTGTTTTTCGTAGATGATTTTAAATGCATAATTTTTTTTAAGTACAGTACAGATTTATTTGATTTTGAATCAGTGTGAGTAAATGGTTATACATTGAACATAGTAGATAATTCCATTTCCATTTATGTCGACTAATATTTAATTGATAAGAGTTTGATAGATGTGTGGAATTGTTAAGTCAATAAATGTTATTGTTTTGAATTTATGATTATGTTTTTCTTAGTAGGTACAAGAACCATAAGACTTCATATCTCACCTTCATGCTCCATGTAATGAAGTCTCTCAATCATATTGACTATTTCATGTATTAAAGAAGGTTTGATTGGAATTGATAGGGTTATGATTGGTTTCTTTCTAAGAGTGAATAACGTGAATTGTTGATTACTGTTTCAAATTCTACAAGAAAGAAGATCTAAGTACATCTCTTCATTTCATGAGATTATAATGAATAGACTTGTCATCAAAGAAAGAACCTTTTCAATTGAGTTCTTGTTTGAGAGTTTTGTTATAAGCTTTATCTTTTGAATTTGAAGTTGTGTGAAGTTTTTAGATATTCTAAAGCCAGAGTGTTATGTTATTATTTATTTCCTGATTGAGCTAGATACAATAGGCATAGATAGGTTACATGTTTTCGGCACATATGGTGTAACAATTCTTTTGATTATGAATCTAGGATTGACATATAAATGAGTGAAATATACTAATCATATATATACACCAACATTTTGGCGTCATTTTCGGGGAGTTGTAAACGGTAATAAGTAGCATTTTGAGTTTGATTGGTTTGATGAGTTTGTATTGGATTTAAGGATGATCTAAGGGAGGAGAGAAGATGGTAATACAATAGATAAGAACCTGGGCCTCCACTTTGGTGGGTTTCTCCAAAGTCAGGTTGTCGTCTTACCTTTGGTAGTTAAAATTTTGTGTTTTATTAGTATTAGAATTTCTTCTTTTTGTGAGTAGATATAGGGATATTAAAGATAGATTTATTTCTTCCAAAATTTTAGAAAAATTAGAAAAAAAACAACAAGAAACCCCCCCCTGTTAGGGTTCAATAATTATAGGAGATCTGATGATTCAAATATCATTTGTGGGTCTCATGATGAAGTTCTTGGTTTGTTGGTCTCTCGGTTCTTTCCATTTCCCCCTTCATCTATTTCACCCATATCCTACATCACCCTGTTGCATCCTTCATCCACCATTGTGCCTTTCAGTCCCTCACCCTTCATTCATTCACCCCTTCGCCAATTTTATCCCTGCACGAATAAACAAACTTAGGTTAAAAGAAAAATCAATTGGTTAATAATGTTACTAATAATTTTAGTATAGTTAGAATAGGTTAGAATAGTTAATAATTAATTAATCAATTAATAATTAAATTAAGTTAAGTTAATTTAGGTTAATTTAGGTTAATATTAAACATTAAAACAATATTAATAAAAATTATAATAAACATATATATTAAAACATATAAATAATAAACAAACATTAAATAAAAAATGCATATAAATTAAAACAATTAAAATATAATACAAATAAAACAAATTATAAAACATTAAAATTAAATAAAAACAATTAAAAACAAAATATCAAAAACATGTAACATAAATACAACAATAAAATAAAACATATTAAATAAAATGTAAATAAAACACATTATAAAACAAAAAAGCAAAAAATTCAAACAAATAAAAACACAAAACTAAAAACTAAAATGCTATCCTAAGTTTCTACGCACCCTTCCCATGCATTTCAGACCCCCCCCCCCTCACGTCACATCAGCTCAAGAGGGGTCTGATATGAGTTGTTTCCTAAAATCACTCCTGGACACATGGCAGCTCCACAATCAAGTGGACCCCCCCGAAAACCACTTACCACCTCAGAGGTGGTCTAGAATACCACCTTTCTCCAAAAAACTTGCTTTCACAACGTTTTTGACCAATCGATTTTTGAAGGCGATTCCGGGTAAACAGAGACACATTTTAAAAAACCAAGAGAGATTTTTGTTCAGCATGAGTTGAAGAAAAAAAATAACTTCCATATTTTACATAGGTTCCATGAGTAGGGAGAATCGAAGCCATCTTTGAGCCCCATTTTTTTAGATTTTCATTTTCTTGTTACAGTCCTGATTTTGCGGGAGCTGTTTCGGCGATCTGGAGATGCAATTAGCGAAACTGAAGGAGGTTTTTGTCCATCACATGCTCATATATAAAAAAATAATCCATATTGTGCACAGGTGTCACTGATAAGGAGAAACAAATGTTTGAGTGGACCCCTTTTTTGGAGAAATTTGACACATCTTTCATGGCGGACAATTCAAGATTTTTAGTTTTTGTTCCTATTTTTGGCTGAGGTGGTTGAATTTGACCTCCTGAGCCTGGGGGATTCCATTACATATATTTTAATAATAAAAATGCACAAGGATTGATGATTGAGCTCTGGTTTCATGCCCCACAGAGGATACTTTGTAATTCTCTAGATGATTTTCCTAAAATAAAAGTTGTAGCTGCAGGATTCTTGTGTTAGACTCACTAGTGATGTCTCTCTCAAAGTAAATATCTTCTTACTATGTAAATTCAGGTGATGTTTTCCCTGATCCAATCATTAAAAGAAAGATTAAGAACAAAACTTGTTTTTTGCACTCTGTTTTTGGTCTTTTAATGATCTGCATGTTTTCGTCTGAAGTTGAGCATAGGAATTCTTAGATGCTCCTATGTTTGATGGATTTTCCCCTATTTTCCTCTCCTCCACTTTCATTTAATCCAATTTGATCTAGCAATGTTTCTCTCCTGCCCTATGGAGACAATCTTTTACATCTAAGATAGATCCATTTTTAGCAAGGTAGACCCCATGGCCCAATGAAAATTCAAGTTTTCAAACTCCCAAACATACCAAATCCATAAAAAAACCCATGCTTTTCATAACTAGCCTGATATACTATTCCAAACAAATCTAAATTTCATAGAGAGATCCCTCTCTGAGCCTCGGAGGGCTATATTCTTGACTCGAGGTGGCTTTGATGTTTCCTCTGTGACTTCCTCCATGGCCTTGGGAAAATTATAGAGTGATAACATAATGGAAACCATACTATGGAACTTTCTCTAGTAGTGCACTTCAAATTCTAGATTTGATCACTAATGGTGGATAGTGACCAGACACAAGAAAGTTGAAATCTTTCACCTGGTGACTCCAATCAGCTCCAAATAGTGCCAACATAAAGACTCCACTGGAGGAAGAACCTGAAGCATGACCAATAAGCCTATAAAGACTAGGTACTCAATATCAAATTGTATTCATGATATTATTGGTTTCATCTACAATTACTTTCTCTCTTATCATGATCCCGGTCTAGAGTATATTGTCGAAATTCAAGATGATCATTTTCAACCTGAAGAACCTCAAAGGATTGAGCCCATTCCCATAGCTCTTGTACATACTCATACACCTATAGAAAGCCTTGATCGACATAAGCCTCCTGCTTTATTCCCCACAACTATCAAGATTTCTAACACATATGTAAAAATTCCAGATTCACAGGTTAAAATTCCATCTTGTTATAAGCCCCTTGCTTCACCTCCTGTACCTGCCAAAATCTCAGACAGATACAAGACCCTAGATTTTCCTCCTATACTTCATGACCTCCCTACAAATTAAACCAAATATCTGTCAAGGTTTGATGGAGATAATGCCAATATTATTGCTGAAAAACACATCCATAGGTTTGAATATTTCCTTGACCTTTATGAGGTTGAAGATGATGATGTATATATCAGGATGTTTTCCTTGTCTTTGCAAGGAAAAGTTAAAAATTGGTTTAAAAACCTTCCAGATACAAGCATCATAAATTTTCATCAATTCATGAAAGTTTTCTTAGATAGGTGGGTGATCATGAGAAATTTTTTCCTCATCCTAGAAGAATATGACCATTTGAAAAGAAAACCAGGGGAGACAATACATCAGTTTTCAGCAAGGTTCAATAAGGTTTACCATGCAATGCCTGTTGATATAAGGCCACCACGAGGATCAGCTCACTTGCATTTACCATATGCCTTTGATCTTGAGATGGAATTCCAATTAAGAGAAAGTAAAATTGTAACCCTTGAAGAAATGAAAAAGATTGCAGTGGATGTGGAAGATAACTTGCTGAACAGAAAGACAAAGTTAAAGGAAGAAAATAAATAGAGAATAGAAAGGGAACATATGACATCATCATAAATGAAACTAGATATTCTGACCAACACAGTCAATGATATGATGCAGAGGATTAGTAGAAAATATGAGCTTGTTGTTCAAATACCACATGTGCCAATGGTTCCAGAACGAACAAGGATCAATGTTCCCAAAAATTCTGTAGCTCAACCATGGTATCAGGGACTGAATAATGATAGTTTCATATATTCAATTCACAATACAGTCGAAGATGAAGTTCAAAATCAGAAGATGGAGGAAGATTCTCTTGATATGATATGCATGTTTAATGGAATTTCATCCATGGATGATTCACCCAAGTTTTCTTGGTACAATGGTGATTATACCACATTGGATTTTTCAAAGAAATCAGCCACATATGATTGGGAGGAAGAATATCATTTGCAATCCCAACTGGACAATCAATCTGTACATGGAAATTACGACAACGATGAGGAAAATGTAGAAAATTTTAGAGTAAGGGAAAAATCTTTGCCCTTATGTTTCTCATATTTTCAATTTCTGAAAAGAAACTCTAGGCAAGTTGTAAATAGCAAAGACAAAAACAATTATGATGAGTCATTAAAGGACATCATTGATGACATGGGATATGTTTTAGACCAAAAATCACAGTCACTAATTCCCCTTGATTTTCAAAGTCTAGATGGAATTCCAGAGCTCGAAAAACGATTTGAAACAATGGAATGTAATTATGTCCCATTAGATTATAATTCATTTCATATTTTGAAGGAGACTCTTGAACAAGTGTTGAAGGATAAATACATAAAAATTTAGAAAATTTCATTTGAATCAATGCAACAGTTTTGCCAGTCTTTTCAGGATCCAATAGCTAATTGGTTCGATGACCTGTGTGGTCAAAATAATTCTTCATTCGTTAGTCATGAGCTGAAAAGTTGTTATGATATTGACATGGCCAAGAAATCAACTTCACAATCTATTTCAACAACAGTCTTACTACTAAACCTATCATAACAACTGCAACCATACCATAAATTTCATGAGGATGCAAATAGGATAGATACAGTGCTATAGCATGTTGCTCACTTGGATGAATCTAAAAATCAAGGAACATGTCATTTCTACCTTGATCCTATAACTACCTATATGGAGAAATTTTTCACTGTGGAGCCCCAATCTATCTCTAGGAATACTTTTGTTCTTTGGGATTGTTGAGGTCTCCATTGTAAAGATCAATCATGTTTTCAGCAGTGTCCATTACTCTTTGTAGTTTTGAATCTATGGAAAAAAGGTCAAGTTGCCTTTTTTACTATGCTAACAAGCAGTCAAGCAGTCCACTAGTCTCAGCAGCTACTTGATTGGCTTCATTGTCATTTTTGTATTATTTGATTTAGAATGATTTTCAGTAGTATAGGGTAGGTAGGAGAATGTGAATAAGATCTGCATTTTGAGTATCTCTTTTTCAGTAGTGTTCATTTTGATTTGGTTTCAGTTGAAAGATAAAAAGAGGTACAGGTTACAGAATAAGTTTTTGGGATCAGCCCAATTATTAAACCATCGGTCTACATGTTCAGAGTGCAGTGGTTCTTGACACCTCTTGAAAGAGCTACTATCCCCAGGTGGAGCCTATGTTAGGGTATTATAATTATAGGAGATTTGACAATTTAGATATCATTTGTGGGTCTCATGGTGAAGTTCTTGGTTTGGTGGTCTCTTGGTTGTTTCCATTTCCCCCTCCATCCATTTCACCTATATCCTCCATCACCTGTTGCATCCTTCATCCACTGCTATGTCTTTTAGTACCTCACCCTTCATTCCTTCACCCCTTTGCCAATGTATCCCTGCACGAATAAAAAAACTTAGGTTAAAAGAAAAATCAATTAGTTAATAATGTTAGTAATAAGTTTAGTATCGTTAGAATAGGTTAGACTAATTAATAATTAAATTAAGTTAAGTTAATTTAGGTTAATATTAAACATTAAAACAATATTAATAAAAATTATAATAAACATTTATATTAAAACATATAATAAAAAACAATCATTAAATAAAAAATGCATATAAATTAAAACAATTAAAATATAATACAAATAAAACAAATTATAAAACATTAAAATTAAATAAAAACAGTTAAAAACAAAAATATCAAAAACATGTAACATAATACATATATTAAATAACGTAAATAACACAATAAAATAAAACATATTAAATAAAATGTAAATAAAACACATTATAAAACAAAAAAGCAAAAAATTAAAACAAATAAAAAGACAAAACTAAAAACTAAAATGCTATCCTAAGTTTCTACCCACCCTTCCCATGC
>ML778522.1:360146-385582 GCA_009831015.1 Picea engelmannii
TTTCAAAGGCGATTCTGGGAAAATGGAGACATATTTTAAAAAACCGAGAGAGGTTTTTGTTCATCACTGGATGAATAACAGAAACCTCTTCCATATTTTTCACAAGTGCCATGATAAGGGAGAATCAAAGCCATATTCGAGCCCCAGTATTTCATTTTTTCATTTTCCTATTACAATCCTGATTTTGCAGGAGCTGTTTCGACGAGCTGGAGACAAAATTGGAGAAAATGAATGAAATTTTTGTCCATAACATTTTAATATACAATAACCTCCTCCATATTGTGCACAGTTTTCACTGATAAGGAGAAACAAGTGTCTGAGTGGACCCCTTTTTTGTAGAAATTTGGCTCGTCTTTCATGGCGGAGAGTTCAGGATTTTTAGGGATTTTTGTTCCTATTTTTGGTCGAGGTGGTTGAATTCGACCTCTTGATCCTAGGGGATTTAATTCCATATATTTTAATAAGAAAAATGCACAAGTATTGATGATTGAGCTCTGGTTTCATGCCCTACAGGGGATACTTTGTAATTCTCCAGATGATTTTCCAAGAATAAAAGTTGTAGCTGCAGGATTATTGTGTTAGACTCACTGGTGATGTTTTTCTCTGGGTAACTATATTCTTACTATGTAAATCCATTTTATGGTTTCCCTAATCCAATCATTAAAAGAAATATTAATAATAGAACTTGTTTTTTCCACTATGTTTTTGGTCTTTTAATGATCTTCATGTTTTTGTCTGAAGTTGAGCATAGGAATTCTTAACTGCTTCTCTGTTTGATGGGTTTTCTCTTCTTTTCCTCTCCTCCACTTTCATTTAATCCAATTTGATCCAACAATTTTTCTATCATGCATTGTGGAGAAAATATTTTACATCTGAGATAGATCCATTTTTAGAAAGGTAGACCCCATGGCCCAATGAAAATTTGAGTTTTCAATCTCCCAAACATACCAAATTCATAAAAAAAACCATCTTATGCATAACTAGCCTGATATCATATTCCAAACAAATCTAAATTTGACAGATAGATCCCTCTCTGATCCTCGGAGGGTTAGATCCCTGACTCGAAGTGGTTTTGATGTTTCCTCTGTGATTGCCTCCATAGCCTTGGGAAAATTATAGAGTGATAACACCCCCCACACTAATTTAGCTAAAACAAATTCAGGAACAATTCTCAGAGGAGAAATTTCAAAGGAAACAATTGAAACAATAGCCAAATGAACTAAATTTGAAGCCATTGTTCATATTGAAAGCATAATACAACAAGCAAGAGGGGAAGCACTGGCAACCCCATTAGAAGAAGGAGTTGGAAAAGAGACATAGGTAGTGATAGAAGAAGTTGCATCTGCCATTGGGGCAACACACAAGGTATTGGAACAATTATATATTCCAAACAACCTAGTGGTTGAACCATCACTTAGTGGGGAGACATCACCAACACCCTACAATGTGTAATTTGGAGACATGGCAGATGAAGAGGGAAATCCAAACAATGAAACAGAGACATTTGGATTCCCAATATTAGGCATCACCATAGACATTTCTATGAAGAATATTCCATTGTCCTCATTTCCTTACTTCCATGGTATGTCAATAGAATATCCTAAATCATTTTTGTTTGAATTTGATATACTATGTATGAGTTATAATTACATCGATAATGCACAAAAACTAAAACTCTTTCCAGCCACACTAAAAGATTCAGCATTAGGATGGTTTATGAGCCTAGGAGAACACACTATCTTATCTTAGGATGGTATGAAGGAGACTTTCCTCCAGAAATATCACTATTATTGCGGACCTAGGGATGCTAGGAATGAAATATTTAAAATGCAACAATCTGAGGAGGAAAGTTTGGAAGATTACTTAGAAAGGTTCCTATAAAACTACCAAAAGACAAAACAATTTTCCTTAGAAACAACCACAATTAGGTCCATCTTCCTAAAATGTGTGAGGGATGAATGCATTGAGGTACTAAACCTCATGAGTTTTTGATATGTGTACCAAAATCCATTTGCAGACATTGCAGAGTATTTTAAAAGATACTCTTGCGGTCAAGCCAAAACAAGAAAAAGTGTAAGGGATCCTATAAACAGAATTACTAAACCAACACCAGGAGGTGTTACTAGGATATAATTGGGGAATATACTAGAGAACTTAAACAAATATATCCTAAACACCATAAGCTCCTAACTTGATACCATTAAAATTAAAAGAAAACAAGAAAAAAAAATGTTACTTTGGCAATTTTTTGTCCTCGGTGTAGGAAAAGGCACCTTGAAAAGGAATGTCCCATTAATGTTATGGAAATATGTGGCCTCTTTATAGAATATCACCCTACCAATGAGTTCCCTTATTTACATGTACTAAAATCCATTTTCAAGGGAGGGGGAGAACCTCAAGAAACATCATATCCCCCCAAGAAGGCATGGAGATAGAAAAATCCTAATATGTTTGTAGATCCTACCACATAATATTCACAACAACAATGGGTACCTCCAATGTATTATCCTCAATGGTCACCTCAATAATCGTAAATCCAGCCTTTGAAACAAGGATGGAGGGGGGCGACATATGGGAATGCTACCTTTCAGCCAACAACCTTTCCCACCTACCCACATTACCGTTCCAGTATTTCTCAGTTGCTATCGGGATTTAGTCCCCCTGCTTTTCCTCCACCTCCACAACTACATCAACAACTTGCATTTCCTATGAACCCAAATCTATAGCAACAAATGCAAGTTTCACTTATCCCAAACCCTCCTCAGCCTACCCCTATTCCTGCACAACCCATTCCTAATCCAAATAATAGACCTACACAGCCTGTAGAAAATCTTGAAGTACAAACATTCCCCACTTATGTGATAACTCATGCCTCATTTAATGGAATTGAATTAAGAGAAGGGAGGATTTTGAATAAACCAAATCCTACTATGGTTATTCAAGAAGAAGAACAAGTAGATAATCAAACAGATCAAGAAGAAGAACAAGTAGATAATCAAGCAGTTCAAGAAGAAGAACAAATGGATAACCAATTAGATTAAGAAAGAAACCCTCCTCTACAACAGGAAATTCCTCCTCACACTTCTCACCCAACAAAAATACTTCAAAAAACTAATCCTCCTCCTTATCCAGAAAGGTTACTTGTGAAGAAATATGAGGTAACTATAGGACATAATCTAGAGATTGAACTTAGAAACATATGTGTAAATATTCCCCTACTTCAGGCCATCAAGGATATACCTATTTATGCTAATATTGTAAGGGATATTTGCATTAAAAAACTAGGGAGGAAGAGAAAGGAGCCTTCTGTTATACAGGTGGTTGGACAATTATCATAATTTATATCAGAAATGTCATCCAAATATAATGATCCAGGAAATCCAGTGGTGACCATAGAGATTAACGGTGTTTCTTTCAAAATAGACTTATTGATCTAGGAGCAACAATAAATGTTATGTTGGTTGACACTATGAAAATGTTGCAATTAAATCACCTAATACCAACACAGACTTTGCTGGAATTAGCAGGAAAATCAATCATCAGCCCAACAGGAAGTATAGATGATATAACAGTCACTTTGGCCTCTAGGGAATACCCTCTGGATTTCTTAGTGATTCATCCCAAATCCTCCAAACCAGGACATCCAATAGTTCTTGGTCGAACTTCCTTTGCCACTACTGATGTGTTTATTAGTTGTTTGTCTTGAGAGATGAGAATTTCCAATGGCACCCAAAGTCAAAAACTTATTCTCTTTCCCCCTGCCCAACTAGCCACTTAAGTTTCTCTCTAGTTGGAGAATCCCTATGGGGCAAAGGACTATACTCATCCCTTGTTAACACTCGAAAAAGTAAAAGGAGTTTAAGATCAAACTGAAGAAAAAATCTTAAGCCTATTTTTGGTTGATATAGAATGCATTGAATACCCTCAATCGTTTCCTGAATACACGCATATCTTCATCTCTGAATTCTAGGAAATCTGGCATCTCTCCACCTCTATAGTAGCCACAATTTCACAACTATATGAAGGGAAAAAATCAGATGTCCAGGTTGTTGAAATCAGCCCTAGAAAATGATTGTACATCAATGTTAGTTTAGAAACCAATCAACAACAAAAATTGATTCAAATGATTCAAGGACAATGTGGTTCTTTTGCATGGGATTACTCTGACATGAAAGGGATTCACCCAGACACTTGTATGCATCATATTTACACTAATGACCAAATCAGACCTATTAGGCAACCCTGAAGAAGAATAAATATACCCTTAAAATACATAGTGAAAGAAGAACTCCAGAGAATCCTGCATGCCAATTTTATTTACCCTATATCGGATAGCAAGTGGGAATCCCCATTAGTTATTGTTCCTAAGAAAAATGGTAAATGGAGGATTTGTGTGAACTTTCAAGAATTCAACAAGGATACCTACAAGGATTACTTTCCTTTGCCTTTTGTAGACCGAGTCCTGGACACTTTGTTTGGGAAGAGGTATTTTTATTTCTTGTATGGGTTTAGTGGTTACAATCAGATCCAAATTTCACTAGAATATCAGGACAAAACCACATTTACTTTCCCATGGGGTACCTATGCCTATAGGGTTCTTCCTTTTGTTTTGTTTAATTCCCCTGCTACCTTTCCAAGGGTTGTCTTGGCCATTTCTGTTGATTTTACCCATTACTATGTACAATTAAACATGGACGACTTCATAGTATAAGGGGATGATTTCCAGAAATCATTGGACAATTTGGAGAAATTACTGATTAGGTGTAAGAAAACCAACCTTTCCCTCGGTCATTACATCTCTGGTACTAGAATAAGGGTAGACCCTGCCAAGATTGACATCATTTCTCAAATCAAAATCCCTAGATCACAGAAATAAGTCAGAAGATTTTTAGGACATGTCGGTTACTATAGGAGGTTCATTCAAAATTTTACAAACCTAGTTGCCCCACTGTTCAAACTATTAGCAAAAGAGATAATTTTTTTTGGAATGAACAATGCCAAATTTCTTTTGAAAATTTAAAAACAAAGCTTTCAACTGTTAGGACCATACAATGTACCTTTTTGCTCACACTTTTTGCTACCTTTACACCCTTGTTTCACTCACATTTAAACTCACATTATCACCTTACCCTATCTTTCTAAAGGTATACAATGTCTCTTCTCTTTACTATATGTTTAATTCGTTTTTCATATAATTTTACATTACTCTCATACTTAACCATTGATCAAAAAGGTATAAGTGTTGAAATAGTTCGAACTGCAGATTAGCATTGAGGCCTATTGCTGGAACACCCTGTGGCTAAAACAGTCTGTGGACTATGCTGAAACTACAACTCACACAGAGGAAGTTGTTACACTCTTCATGGTCTATAATGATGAAACAACAACTCATACAAAAGAAGCTGTTACACAGTCTGTGGTCAACGATGCTAAAACAATAACTCACACAGAAGAAGTTGTTACACAGTCTGTGATCAACGATGTTGAAATAGAAACTCACACAGAAGAAGTTGTCACACAGTCTGTGGTCGATGATGCTGAAACAACAACTCACACAGATTGACCACAACAACCGCACCTTGAGCTAGCATTATCCATCATACCAAGTTTCTGAAACAGTCAGAACGCAAATCTCGTGGCTGAAACAACCCACGATTTGCGATGTTGAAACAAAAGAAAACAACAATAACAAGAATACAAATAAAGAAGTTGTTACTCTAGCCGCCACAACAACACCTCACTCAGCACTTGTAATAGCATTCTGTTGCGGGAGACTAGGACATCCTATTCCATTTTAGAAAGTCGATCTGACTAAAAATAGGACTCAGATTTACACTTGTAATTTGTTGATCAAATTGTATCGAAGGGATTGTCCTCTTTAAATGAGAGGAAATCATCATTGGAGGATCTTCATCTTCTGTTCTAGCTAAGAAAGGATTTTACGGAGAGGGACGTGTTCCACTTCAGATTGTAATGTAAAACAGTTGACAGATGAATAAAAGATTGTTCTGAGCATTTTTCTCTAGTCCCTTTTCATTTCAGAGGAATCTTGTGAGAAGGGAGGGCCCGCCTTCTTCACAAGATTCACCTGTTAGATTTGTAGTGTGTTAGTATTATTTCTGTTCATGCCTTGATTAAATTATGTTTTGTTGAAACACTACTTTAGTGAACTTTGTTTTGCTGAAACACTACTTTATGGAACTCTGTCTTGCTGTTACATTGTTTTCATATGATTCATGCTTGAGTAACTATCAATCATTCTAGTTGGAAACCTTGCTTGGTGAATTTATGAAAGCTTGATAATCAGAGATAGGTGTTGAAGGTTCCTGCTTTAGGAATAGGGTCTTGTTCTCTGTTAGAGATAGTTAGCTTTCAATGTATGGCAATTATTTTAATGAGTTCATGAAAGTGTGGTAATCAGAAACAGGTGTTGAAGGTTCCTGCCTCGAGAATAGGGTCATGTTATCTGTTAGAGATAGTTAGCCTTCAGTGTGTGTCAATTATTTTAGATAAGCAATGAGTTCATGAAGTGTGATGATCAGAAACAGGTGTTGAAGATTCCTGCTTTGGGAATAGGGTCTTGTTCTCTGGTTACAGAATAGTTGGTCTTTCCTGTTGCAGCATCTTGTTGTTATTTTAATGTAATCCAGGATTCTTCGATTAATCATTTCTTTAAACTTTGATCTCTGTAATAAGTAGGTTGCTTTCCTGTAATTCAAGTTAGAACTTCAGTCTGTTCAAAGAAAAGTGTGACTAATATGTTTTTACTACAAATCTAGGTTGTTTTTGAGATTGAGCATATATAGTGCGTGATTACTTTTGAAATAACAGACTTCCCTGGGTTGACAATTTATGTAGCACTTGATTGTTTAGTTAAATAAGTAATTATAGTGACCAACATTTTGGCGCCATTGTCGGGGAAGGTAATTGTAGATTTCAAAAGCACTTATGATTTTTCAGATACAAATATTGCATGAGAGGACGTGGAGACCCCAAATACACTGACCCTATAGGTGGAAAGGGAAGAGGAAGAGGAGGAATAAAGACTTATATTGACGAGATTATATCAAATTCTGAATCTGCTGCTCATCGACCAAACCCTTGGAAACAAAAATCCCAGCCTTCATTTCAAGCCAACATTGAAATAGGGAAAGAAGTTTGGAGTCCTGATATAGTTGAGAAACCAGCAAGAAACATTGAGGACAGAGAAAGCACAGGAGAGGAGCAGACAAAAGAAAACATGGATGAGTACAATGAAGAATTGCATCATGAAGAACAGGCAGGTCCTGAAGGAGAGGTAAATGATGAAAACTCTTTCTCCACATTAGGATTTCCTATTGGTGATCTTCCTAGAGGGGTAGCCCCCATGAATAACATTCCACTCTCAGCACTACCTAACTTTCATGGTTTTTCTTCAGAAGATCCTGATGAGTTCCTTTTTGAGTTTGATATATTATGCAGAAGTTATGATTACATTTCCAATGCTCAAAAATTAAAACTATTTCCAACAACACTGAAAGGAAATGCACTAAATGGTTCATGAGTTTTGGAGTCCATGTAATCACAACATGGGACCAAATGAAACAAAAATTCCTGAACAAATAACAGGACTATTTTCGAACAAGAGAAAAAAAGGGAGGAACTATTTAAGATGATGCAGAAAAAGGATGAAAATCTGGAGGACTTTGTAGAAAGGCTACAGTATAATCTAAAAAGATCCAGTCACCCCAATGTAAGTAAAGATATTCTTAAAACCATATTATTAAAAGGAGTAAGGGATGACTGTCTAGATATGTTGAATATGCTTGGAAAAGGGGACATATATAAGGAATCATACGATGAAATTGTTAACCTATGTAAAAGATGCTCAAGAGGAGCTTCAAGAAATAGATCAAATAGCAAGGACACCACATTTTCAAGAGTCCAAAAATCAGCCTGTGGGGGAGAAACAAGAGCCAAAATAGGTAATTTACTTGAAGGTTTTAAAACTGAAATGTTAAGCTCTTTTGCCTCACAAATTGACACCTTGAAGATTCAAAAGAAGCAAGAAGAAGTAGAAGCAGCCCTGTCCATCTTTTGTTCTAAATGTAAAGACAAGAACCCATGAAGGGAATGTCCATTGGACAAAAAGCCAATCTGCACCATCTGTGATAAAGATCATGAAAATCAAGAATGTCCATCTTTACCAGGGATCAAGGCAGCATTACAACCAACTGATGAAGAAGCTGAAGCTATCTATCTGTTGACATAGAGAATGCAATGGAAACCGCGGGGACAAGGTATGAATCCTAACATGCCATTTACATATTCTAATTGTTGGAATAACTATCCTTCTTTCAATCAAATGAGTTACCCTCCCTATAATCAAATGCAATATCCAAATCAAATGAATTACCCACCCATGCAACAAACCAACCCACCCTTTGTCAATCCGTCAATGTGGACTCCTTAGCCTCCACAACAACAACAACAACCATATCAGAACCAATGGAATCCAAATTGGAGAGGACAACAATCCCCCTTCCCAAATCAATTACCTCAATCACAATTTCTGCAACCACTCTCCTTACCATCAGTTACTCCACCAAACAATCAAATGATGAGACCCTAGCTACCTATACAACCTAACCCTAACCCCAATAATAAAGTTGTGCATTGCATTGATATTCATAGCCAGCCTACACTTTATCTTCTCCCTCCGCAATGCAAGGATATTCATTTACGATCTGGGAGAATAGTATAACCTACCATAGTCGATGTTACCTCTTCTGATAAAGAGGAAACAAAAGAGAATGATGTACCTGAAAAGGTACAATCATCCTCTAACAATGCTGCTGAAACAACAAAACCACCATTTCCTGAGTGTTTAGCTCTGACTAAAATGCCTGAGCCACCTGCTTTCAATCTTCTAGGGGAATTACAAAATCTTTATGTCAAAATTCCTCTACTACAAGCACTCCAAGATGTACCAATCTATGCCAGGACGATGCGAGACATTTGTGTTAAGAATCCTGGTAAGAAAATTAAGGATCCCCTCACAGTCCATGTTATGGGTGACTTGTCTGCACTAATGTCAAGTAAAGCCCCCCCAGTTAAATATGGTGATCCTGACCACCCTACCATCTCAGTACAAATTGGAAAAATGATAATCCCTCGTGTCCTAATAGACTTAGGTGCCTCTATCAATATTATGACTCTGGAAACCTCACAACTGTTACAATTGCAAAATGAAACTGGAGACACCCCAACTATCCTAGAATTAGGTGACCGATCTACAATTAAACCAGAAGGATTCATTGAAGACCTAATTATCTCAGTGGATTCCTAGAATTATCTAGATGACTTCGTGGCACTACAACCTAAAACAAAGTTGGGGGGCCACCCTCTAATTTTGGGTAGGCCTTGGCTAGCCACAACAGATGCTTTTATCAGCTGTAGATTAGGTTCAATGACAATTTCTAACAGTTACAAAACTAAACAGCTTACCCTCTACCCTCATGCTACATCCTTGATTAATAATGATAATTTGGTATGGGTAGACTTCGATGATCAACTTACTCAACCCATCTTGACTATTGGACAAGCTTTAAGCCTTAAAGATGCCATTGAGGATGAAGTAATTAATAACTTTATTTGTGAACCCTCCTCTGTGACTCCAAAAACTCATAACCAACTGGCTGCACTATTGGAGTCAGATAATCAGGAAAACCTTAACTCTAAAAACCCACCTCAAACATATGCCACCATCTCTTCTAAAAGCATACCAGTAGAAATCGAACCTGGCAAAACACTAAACATAAATCCTAACCTGACAGATGCTAAAACACAACAATTAATGAAGTTACTTACGAAAAATAAAGAAGCATTCACATGGGATTATACAGATATGAAAGGAATCTCTCCCGAATTATGTACTCATCGAATATATATTAAGGAATATTGTCGACCGATATGCCAATCTCAACGATGAATGAACCCTAATTTAAGAGAAATCCTTAAAGAAGAACTTCAAAAATTGCTCAATGCAGGGTTTATATATCCTATATCAGACAGTGAATGGGTTTTCTTGTTGGTAATAGTTCCTAAGAAAAATGGGAAATGGAGAGTATGTGTGGATTATAGAGCCTTAAATAAAGCTACTCAAAAAGATCACTTTCCATTACCATTCATTGATCAGGTGTTAGACAGTTTGTCAGGGAAGAAATTTTTCTCATTTTTAGATGGTTTCAGTGGGTATAACCAGATCAAAATTGCACCCCAAGATCAAGATAAAACCACTTTTACTAGCCCTTAGGGAACCTTTTCCTATAGAGTTCTCCCATTTGGACTATGTAATGCACCAGCAGCCTTCCAAAAAGCAGTTTTAGGAATCTTTTCTGATATGCTTAATGACTCTATGGAAATTTTTATGGATGACTTTACTCCTTATGGTGTTTCTTTTTAGGAAGCACTACAAAACCTTGAGAAAGTGCTTAAACGATGCATACAAGCCCAACTCTCCCTAGGTATAGAAAAATGTCATATGATGATGAGTGAAGGAATAGTGCTTGGACATTTTATCTCATCTCAAGGAATTTAGGTGGATCCATCCAAGATACAAGTCATTAAAGACCTTCCTACACCCAAAACCCAAACAGAGGTAAGAATTTTTCTAGAACATGATGGATACTACAAAAGATTTATCAAAAACTTTTCCAAAATAGCTTTTCCCCTATTTGTGTTACTGATGAAAAATGTTGAATTCAAATGGACTAATTCTTTCCAGGAAGCAATTAATACACTTAAACATCAGTTATCTACAGCTCCTATTCTTAGAGGACCTGACTAGACACTTCCCTTTCATATATCCTTGGATGCTTCAGATACTGCAATAGGAGTTGTTTTGGGACAAGAAGAAAATCATCTCCCTTATGCTATTTATTTCATTAGCAAGAATATGACTGCTTTTGAACTCAATTATACAGTTACCAAAAAGGAATTCTTAGCAATTATCTATGCTATTAATAAATTTAGACATTACATTACTGGCTACTCTACTCTTGTCCATACTGATCACTCAGCTATCAAATATTTAATGAACAAACCTATCACAAATGTTCAAGTCACCAGATGGTTACTATTACTGTAAGAATTTGATATTACAATTGTAGACAGACCAGGAAAAGAAAATGTAGTTGTTGATTTCCTTTCTCAGTTAAAACCTAATGATGATACCCCAGTAGATGATTCCTTCCCTGATGAATATATATTTGCAGTATCTACTCACTCACCTTGGTATGCAGACATCGCTAATTATTTGGTTGCAGGAAAGTTACCACCACACCTATCTCACCGAGAGAAAAGAAGAATCATTCAACAAAGTGCTAGGTACAGCTCGATAAGTGGGTGTCTTTTCCACACAGGACCTGATCAAGAAATTCGAAGGTGCATTAGTGAATATGAGTTTTATAATCTACTAAAATCTTGTCATGATGGCCCTTGTGGAGGGCATTTTTCTAATAAGAGAACAACACATAAAATTCTCAGGATGGGGTATTATTGGCCCTCACTTTTCAAAGATGTAAAGAAATATGTCCAGGCCTGTGATAGCTACCAAAGAGTGGGCCAACCTAATCATAGAGATGAAATTCCATTAAACCCCCAGATAGTACTTGAACCATTTGAAAGATGGGCCTTAGAATTTGTAGGACCCATTAACCCCCCATCCAATCAAAACGTTTACATAGTGGTCTGCACAGATTATATGACCAAATGGGTGGAGGATAAAGCACTCCATAGAGAAACTAAGGAAGTAGTTCTAGATTTCCTATTTGAAGACATCTTCATCAGATTTGGAGTGCCAAGAGAATTAGTTATAGATGGAGGACCTCCTTTCACTTCTCATGGTTTTAAAGCCACCCTTCAAAAATATCATATTCATCATAGAATGACTACAACATACCACCCCCAAGCTAATGGAGAGGTGGAAAGAACAAATAAAGTAATAGAAGCCATTCTCACAAAAACAGTGAAGGAAAACAGAAAGGATTAGTCTCACAGACTCCCTGAAGCATTATGGGCCTACAAAACTACCTGGAGAAATACTACAAGATTCTCTCCCTATGAATTAGTCTATGGAAAGAGTGTTGTATTTCCTGTGGAATTTGAAATCAAAACCTTAAGGACTGCTCTATCTATCAACCTTCATTTGACCGATGCACAGATAGCCAGGTTGTAGCATATTAATGAATTGGATGAAAAAAGACTAGATGACATTCATCAAACAACTATGATCCAACAGCAAAGATCAAAATGTCATGACAAAACTATCAAGCATAAGCAGTTCCAAAAAGGTAATTGGGCCCTACCATATGACTCTCGGTTCAAAGAATTTCAAGGGAAACTACGTACAATATGGCTTGGACCTTACGAAGTAGACACTGTTTTCCCCAATGGAATAGTAAGGCTCCTCACAATCGATGACTCTAAAACACCGTTACTTGTAAATGGTCATCGGCTCCATCTGTACTAGCGTCCTATTTCCAAAGAAGATTTTAAGGCCACATGTGTGGCAGACTCTCATTACCTATTTTTAGAGGGGGTTCCTACCCCTCATTGTAATTAATTCTTTTTAAGTTAATTTCTTTAGTATTAGATCAAATTTCATTTACTAATAATCCCTGTCGAGAAATACCATGTTACAATCGATTTTTGCAGATTCCCGATCAAAGCACGGGCCTACTAAGAAAGGACGATCCTACTTCAAGAAGAAGCAAGATTTCCCATTGTTGAAACACCACTGTTCAACAACTCTTTGCCATTTTCCCATTATTGAAACACCACTGTTCAGCAATCTTTCACACCATTTTCCCCCATCGTTGTTCAACAACTCTCTACTCTTTCTTCATTGTTGAAACACCACTGTTCAACAATTTTTTTTTGACTTTCCCCACTACTAAAACACCACTGTTCAACAATATTTCACACTATTTTCCCCCATCATTGTTCAACAACCTTACACCATTTTTCCCCATTGCTGAAACACCACTGTCAGCAACCTTTCACCATTTTCCCCATTGCTGAAACACCATTGTCAGCAACTTTTTTCCATTTTCCCATTACCAAAACACCCCTGTTCCGCAATCCTTCACATATTCCCATTGCTGAAACACCACTGTCAGCAACCTTTTTCCTTCTCTCCATTGACAAAACACTATAATCCAACAATTCTTCAGAGTTTCCATTGACGAAACAACACCATTCAACGATTGTTTCGCCCTTCTTTCTGTTGCTGAAACATCAACTTTTCAGCATTCTCTGTCAAATAAGATTTTGTGCTCTCATACTACATTTTGTCCTTCCAGTCAACAAATCCTTGATACAATTCATCTAATAAATCAAAAAGTCTCTGCCACGACCATTGCAAAACTATTATGAACATGCATTATATTTTGTTTGAAGTACGAATCAAAAGGTAAAGGTGAGGTATGTAAATTTTATGTAAACACAATTAATCTATAGTTAATGAGAAGATTCCAACTCATCATTACCACTCGTGTAAAATCATTATAAGCTGCACTTAAAAAGGGGGGAGGAAATATCAAACTTTTCCACATGAATTAACCACTGCCATTCCTATTTACCATCCTTTTGTTTGTTTCACCACCATTTGCATGCCTTCACTCGAAAAACTCACTCTGCACAGAAGTTGTTACTCGACTCTCTGACGGAGCATTTTACTAAGCTATTAGCTATGGGAGGCTTTGTTATACGGTACAAAACCACCATGACAGCCCTGTTAGAACACTATCTAGAAGCTTATCAAATTTTTTTGCAGGCAGGATGGCTCGGTTATTTTCAGAGACTCCATTGGTATGATCAACAACAGGTTCTCCAATTTGCTCAAAATATCCAGGAAGACCATTCCATTGTTCAAGGGGTTCAGATTTTAGTTACAGAAGAGGATATAACACAGGTTTTGGGCCTCCCTACCAATGGCATTCGCATGTTCAGCCACAAACATATCATCCTGAATGCCCAGCAGGATTTCCTCTTGCCAGGGGAACAAATTGAACCTAAAGGTTGGGGTATCTGACTCAGCTCGTTGCCACCTCCATGGCTGGAAGTTGAAAAATTCATAAAACACTACCTTACCTGTGAAGGCCGATACCAGGTAGTCTACCAACATGATTTTGTCCTGTTGTCTCATTTACGGCATGATAGATTGGTGAACATTCCTTATCATCTGCTCGGTTGTCTTAAAAATATGCCGCACTACTGTAAAAAGGCTAAAGATACCTCCCTTTAACTTAACCATCACCGTCTCGTTCTACTATTTATTCAAAAGGGTTTTTCTCAACAAAACCCTCCACTAAACAATCCACCCATAGGTCCCCAAGAACCTGCTGAAATTCCTAAAAATCTGCAGGAACAACAACCACAAAACCCCCTAGATTCTCCAGAAATACCTAAAAGTCTGCCTACAGAACCAATCAATCCAATTAACCCCCCTACCATACCAATCCCACCCCACACTTTACCAGAATCATCCACATCTCCCCTTCATATTCTTAGCGATGATTCTAAACCAGACAATTCTCCCTGTCCCATCATTGAGGAAAAACCCCCACATAAACAAAAGAAAATTCCTTTCTTTCCTTCCTTTTTACAAAGAAAACGAACAAGGACCTCAATAAGGGCAACCACTACTGCTACTGCCCTAGACCCTTATTCCATCCGACTAATACCCCTTACACCTCCAACCTCCCAAATGCCGGAATCTTTTCCTATTCCACCCACGGGCACTGAAACACAAGAACCAGAGGCCCAGTGGGTTGCAACATCATCCATTTCAAATTTAGTAGTTGAAACACAAGAACCAACTACTCATCAATTAGCTGAAACACAAGAACCAACTACTCATTCAGTAGCTAAAACAGAAGAACCATCTATAGCTATCACACAAGAACCAACTACAGCTGAAACACAAGAACTAGTTGTTGATATTCATACTGAGACACAGGAATCAGAGGCCCAAGGTGCTGCAAAATTACTTTCTTTACATCAAGAAGCTGAAACACAAGAATTAGCTGCCAATCCTGTAGTTGCTCCACAAGAACCAACTAGTTAGACTATGACTGCTACACAAGAACTAGTCACCCCTCAACCAGAACCAACAATGGCCTCTGTCTTAAAATAAAATGAGTTCCTAAAGTCTGAACTGGAAGCCTACAAGTAAGAGCTAGCTGCAGCAAAGGAAGCCTATGAGAAGGAACTTAACTTGTACACCCTAGCTCGCATAGTGACCATGTCAAAGGAAACTACAACAGAGAATCTGTGTAGAGAATATATGTGCAGTCAATGTGGGGGAATCTACTATCAAGCAGGCTACAAAGTAACTCAAATTCCAATGCCAGGAGCTTCCCTTGCACCTTCGAATTTTGCAGTCAAAGAAGAACACCCTTTTGTTACACAAGAACTAGTATGACCTTCCAAAATTAAGACTGAGCCCTGGCCTGAAACAAATGTCAAATTTGAAACCCCTTCTTTTGTTAATAAAGTTGTACAAACATTTCCTATTGATGAATCTACCCCTTCCATCCAGATCAATACCCACACCTTTGTGGAACAAGCCACTCAGACCCTACCTCAGCCTATTACTTGCAACGCTGAAACACAAACTCAACCATGGGATGAACAGACAATAATACAAAAATGGAAAAAAGAGTTTGTTGTTACACAGGCCAAAAGCCTGCAGGAGCACAAACAGATCTGGATAAATCAAATCTACTCAAATTAGGAAGCTTTGGAGAAAACACGCCAGGAATCTCGTGCCCTTAAGAAACAAAATAAAGAGGTAAAAGGCAGATTGCTCCTGATATTTGACTTGGCACAAAAGCTATTGGTTGTAAGGAAACCATCCTGCAATTACTCTTTGTTCCTCATGGAATGGCTTACATGGTTTCAGATCAAATCAGTCAACGAAGGAAGATCCCATGCAGTAATAAATCCAGCAGATTTTATTAAAACCTTTGCAAAAGCCTCTGCTATGGATCAACACCTCCTCTATGAGGCATATTTTTATAATGAGCCCATCCTTGAGAACCGACAGCTTAACCTTAACCCTCTTATCGGTGACATCCATATTAGGGCACTCACCTCCTTCCTTAACAATCAGATTATATGGCAGGATGAGTTTTTAGCTGCCAAGCACAATGAGGATAATCGCCTTCTCTGGATAAGGCCAGAACCACAAAATGCTGCCACCTTTTTCAAAGAGTATTATCAGTTTTTAAAGAAACCTGGGATGAGTCAACACATTCAGCAACTACAGACATCATTGTTTCAGGAATGCCAACATTTCAGTAAATCAATAGAGATTGCTGCCCTACACACAAATAACATGTTTTGGCAACAATCTATTGAGAAAAGACAGGAACACAATCCTTTTAGCCCCACAAATCTTGAGATAGCAATCTCCAAGATACCTAGATACATCAAGTGTGTTCAACAATGTGTTGAAAGTTGGATAGGGTACTAGTTTCATTTTCCTATCCTCTGGATGCCAGCAGAGAAATAGCAAGTCCATTATAAGTTTCCCAAGAAGGCCGAAACAACAACTTGGCAAAGGTTACAACATGTTCAAGGGTTCAGAGCTCCAACAGACATCACCTTCCATAGCTATTGCTTGAGTAACTTTCACGCTTAGAGTCGGTATTTAGATTTTGATTCAGAGTGAAATTGCCTGAGGACATGCAACATTTTAAGTTGGGGGGGGATATTAGGACCATACAATGTACCTTTTTTCTCACACTTTTTGCTACCTTTACACCCTTGTTTCACTCACATTTAAACTCACATTATCACCTTACCCTATCTTTCTAAAGGTATACGATGTCTCTTCTCTTTACTATATGTTTAATTCATTTTGCATATAATTTTACATTACTCTCATACTTAACCATTGATCTGAAAGGTATAAGTGTTGAAACAGTTCGAACTGCAGATTAGCATTGAGGCCTTTTGTTGAAACACCCTATAGATGAAATATTCTGTCGACTATGCTGAAACAACAACTCACACAGAGGAAGTTGTTACACTCTTCAAAGTCTACAATGTTGAAACAACAACTCATACAGAAGAAGTTCTTACACAGTCCGTGGTCATCGATGTTGAAAAAACAACTCACACAGAAGAAGTTGTTACATAGTCTGTGGTCAACGATGCTGAAAAAACAACTCACATAGAAGAAGTTGTCACAAAGTCCATGGTCGACGATGCTGAAACAACAACTCACACAGATTGACCACAACAGCCGCACCTTGAGCTAGCATTAACCATTAGACCAAGTTGTTGAAACGGTCAGAATGCAAATCCTATGGCTGAAACAACCCGCGATTTGCGATGCTGAACTAGCATACAACAACAGTAACAAGAAGACAAATAAAGAAGTTGTTACTGTAACTGCCACAACAACACCTCACTCAGTGCTTGCAATAGAATTCTGTTGTGGGAGACTAGGACATCCTATTCCAGTTTAGAAATTCAATCTGACTAAGAATAGGACTCAGATGTACACCTATAATTTGTTGATCAAATTGTATCGAAGGGATTCTCCTCTTTAAATGAGAGGAAATCATCATTAGAGGATCTTCATCTTCTATTCTAGCTAAGAAAGGATTATACGGAGAGGGACGTGTTCCACTTCAGATTGTAATGTAACACAGTTGACATATGAATAAAAGATTGTTCTGAGCATTTTTCTCTAGTCCCTTTTCATTTCAAGGGAATCTTGTGAGAAGGGAGGGCCCACCTTCTTCACAAGATTTACCCATTAGATTTGTAGTGTGTTAGTATTATTTATGTTCATGCCTTGATTAAATTTTGTTTTGCTGAAACACTACTTTACTGAACTTTGTTTTGTTGAAACACTACTTTACAAAACTCTGTCTTGCTATTACATTGTTTTCATATGATTCATGCTTGAGTAACTGTTAATCATTCTAGTTAGCAACCTTGCTTGGTGAATTTATGAAATCTTCATAATCAGAGACAGGTGTTGAAGGTTCCTGCTTCAGGAATAGGGTCCTAATCTCTGTTAGAGATAGTTAGCTTTCAGTGTATGGCAATTATTTTAATGAGTTCATGAAAGTGTGCTAATCAAAAACAGGTGTTGAAGGTTCCTGCCTCAGGAATAGGGTCATGTTCTCTATTAGAGATAGTTAGCCTTCAGTGTGTGTCAATTATTTCAGATAAGCAATGAGTTCATGAAGTGTGATGATCGGAAACAGGTGTTGAATATTCCTGCTTTGGGAATAGGGTCTTGTTCTCTGGTTACAAAATAGTTGGTCTTTCCTGTTGCGGCATCTTGTTGTTATTTTAATGTAATCCAGGATTCTTCGATTAATCATTTCTTTAAACTTTGAGCTCTGCAATAGGTAGGTTGCTTTCCTGTAATTCAAGTTAGAACTTCATTCTGTTCAAAGAAAAGTGTGACTAAAATGTTTTTACTACAACTCTAGGTTGTTTTTGAGATTGAGCATATATAGTGTGTCATTACCTTTGAAATAACAGACTTCCCTGGGTTGACAATTTATGTAGCAGTTTATTGTTTAGTTAAATAAGAAATTATAGTGACCAACATCAACAACCCATATTTTGAGAGGAACAAATTGGTCTCTTCCTTTTCATATCTTCACGAATGCCTCGGATATAGATTTGGGGGTTGTTTTAGGACAAAGGGAAGGCTAGATTCCATATGCTATATACTTTGTTAGCAAGAATATTTCACCTACTAAAGTAAATTACACTGTCACTGAAAAATAATTCTTGTCAGTAATACATGCCATTAACAAGTTCAGACACTACATAACATGGTACAAATTTTTTGTACATATCGACCATTCAACCATCAAATTTTGGATGAACAAACCTATAACAAATGCTAGAGTGACTAGATGGTTGTTATTACTGCAAGAATTCAATGTCACCATTATCGATAGGCCTGGAAAAGATAATTTAGTTGTTGATTTCTTGTATAGACTCATTCATACAGGTGATAACACTCTAGTAGATGACAATTTTCCAGATGCGAATCTATTTTCTATTTCTACTTACATTCCTTGTTATGAATATGTAGCCAACTATATTGTAATAAGAAAGCTACCTCAAAATCTCTCCTCCGGATAAAAACAAAGAATCATCCAGCTTAGTGCCAATTACATGTGGCATGATGATTGTTTATATCAAAATGAGCTTGATTTGGTGATCAGAAGGTGTGTCTGGGAGGATGAAATGCATGACATCTTCAAATCTTGTCATGATGGTCCATGTGGAGGCCATTTTGCTGACAAAAGGACAACATACAAGATCTTACAATCCGACTACTATTGGCCAACTATTTTCAAGGATGCAAAGAAGTATGTGGCCAGCTGTGATGATTGTCAAAGGATGGGAAAACCTATTGTAGTTGATGAGATTCCCCTCCAAGCTCAGGTAGTAATTGAACCTTTTGATAAATGGGATTTGGATTTTGTAGGACCTATTAACCCTGTGTCTCAAAGGAAGAAGTACATCTTGTTCTGCACAGATTATGTGACCAAATGGGTGGAAGATAAAGCTTTATATTATGCCAATGAACAATCTGTTGTATATTTTCTCTTTGAATAAATCTTTACTCCATTTGGTGTGCCTGGAGAAATAGTAACTGACCAAGGAACCCAATTCACATCCAATTTGGTCAAATCTCTTACTGAACAGTATAAAATCAAACACAACAAATCTTTCCCTTATCACCCTCAAGCAAATGGGCAGGTGGAATCAACTAACAAGATTATAGAATCTATTCTTACCAATATTGTTTAGCTTCACAAATACTTGCTTGATAGGTTTCCTAAGGCCTTATGGTCCTACAGGACAACTTGTAGAAACACAATAGGTCATACACCTTATGAGTTGGTATATGGGAAGTAGGTGTTGCTTCCCATAGAATTTCAAGTGAAAACCTTCAGGACTACCATGCAGCTAGGGATGGATTTGGATGAAGCTCACAAACAAAGGCTATTGCAGGTGAATGATCTTGATGAGGTCAGACAGGATGCTCTTCAAAGGACCACCCTTATACAATAACAAAGGACTAAATGGAATGACAAGTATATCAAGAAGAAGTCTTTTCATTCAGGTGATTGGGCCCTATAGTATGATAGTAGGTTCAATAATTTTAAAGGTAAATTGTCGACTAGATGGTTGAGACCCTATGAAGTTGATACAATTTATAACAATGGTTTAGTTAAGACAAATACTATTCATGAGAATCAGACCTCCTTTGTCATGAATGGACATCGATTGAAGGTTTATCATCAATATCTATCCAAAGAGGATTTTGTAAGACATTTTCTTCAGAATTCTGAAATACAACTGGTAAGCAAGGGGGTTTATCCTCCTAATGATCCACCACAGTAAGTTTGATTTTTTGGATTAATTTATCTTTGTACATATCTGTAAATAGGTGTGTCATTAGATAGAAATTTTGATGTTACTAACAAAAACAAAAAGTTGATTGTGTTCTCCTGTATATAAATGAATAAGGAGGACATATGCCAGGTGTAGGTCTACCCCTTTATCCAACCCTGGTAGATCATTTGGAGTTTTCTTTAAGGTTTTCATACTCCTAAAAATTGAAAACATCGGTGAGTAGGAACCGGCCTAGGCTTGAGAAAAATCCATGGGACAGTAGATGGAGTTTTCTTTAAGTTTTTCAGACTCCTAAAAATTGAAAATACTAACAATAAAGAACTGGCATGGGCTCGAGAAAAATCCACGAGAAAATAGATGGAGTTTTCTTTAATTTTTTTAGACTCCTTAAAATCAAAAGCACTGGTGAGCATTAACTAATCTGGGCTCGAGAAAAATCCACAGAAAAGTAGTAGTTAGGATTATTATTTTTATAATAAAAAGGAAGTGGCAATAGGAGAAATGATCAACTTGGTTCTAAAAAGAGGAGGATTTTGGATCTCAACATGAGGTTTTCCAAGCTACAGAGTACCTTCTTGTTGCAGATCTTGGGGCCTAGTCATTGAAGTCTTTTGCCTTATTTTCTAACACTTCCACTACAAATTCAGAGTTCCTGTATCAAGTGTTGATATTTGTTTCACCTACATGGTATTTCAGTAGAATCGAATCACAGGTTCTCTTCCATAGCATCAGAAAACACCAACAATTTCTACAAAGTGAATCCTACAAAGTTTTAGTCTACAGAGCACCACCACTAGGTACCTTATCCAATTCTCCTTGAGTACTAGAATACAATTTTGTGATGGTTCAGTACTAGATAACATCTCTACGTGGATCTGGTACTGTAAAAAATGTTCGCCTCTATGTTCATCCGGTACTGTGGGAGAAGGTATGTGCTCATCCGGTATGGTGGGAGAAGGCTTGTGCTATTCCAATATTGGGAAAAAACGTTGTGGGGATCTAGTATTGCAACCAATGTTCACCTCTATGCTCATCTGGTATTGAAGGAGAAGGCCTATGCTATTTTGGTACTACGTAAAACTCGACGTTTATCCAGTACTACAAAAAATTCACCCTTGTGTTCATATGGTAGTGGGTAAAACTCGACGTTTATCTGGTACTGCAAAAAATTCACCCATGTGTTCATCTGGTACTGGGCATAACTCTACGTTCACCCTTGTGTTCAACCGGTATTGAAGGAGAAGGTATGTGTTGGTTTGGTACTACAAAAACTCTTTTCAATGGTCCAACACTAAGAAGTAGTCTGGTACTAAGGTGTAATCTGGTACTGGTAATAAGGTGTTGGTATTCCTTATCCTATACTCAAAGTGTTTTTCTTGCTCGATATAAATGATTCAAATAATAGGAGGTATAAACTCAACATTTTTTCGTCTTATTAAGGAATTAGAATATTTATGTATTAAACATGTGGTTACTCACATTATTGCACACTCCCTACCATGAACTTCTGCAAGCCCTCATATACATCTCCTCATGAAGAAATCATTCCTATACACCCGAAATCTTGATAGTATAAGGTAATTGTATCTCTAATAGGATCAATTTCATTATTTTCATTTATATGGTGAAGAAATATCATAATCTCATGATACAACATCGTTCCATATGAATGACTTAATCCGCATCTTAAGGCATGTCAAAATATGATTTCGATCTGATCACGATGACGTCAAATGATTGCATTCTTGTTAATTATAGTCATAATGACCACATCTCTTGTCATCATTGCCCAACACTCTTGTGTACATGATATGACACCAACCTCCATACGATTCTATAAGTTATTCATGAATTCAACTTATCTTACCTTGCCATCATTACCATGGATGTGACTGTTGCAATATGAATCTTAACTTATAAAAGCTCCTCTGGATGGCTTTGACATCCAAATGAGCATTATTTATCGTTTTATTGTCACACCACCTCCATTTACACTATGATTTTGTTCCTTCATATCGTTTTCATACTTATCCTCTTCCAATGCTCCATCGCAAACTACGTTGATCTAGTACTTAACCTTCGATCCTTTTTTTTGTTGCATCATACGCTTTAGGAAATTTTTAAGCTAGCATGGGGGTTGATAGACAAAAACCTGTGTTCTAGTTATACAGGGAGACATAAGAATATCTAACTTGCAGGGAGAGATTTGAACAGTTCGGTTGGGTTCCATTTATGGAAAAATTCAAGGGCTATCACGAGAGAGTCTCTCTTGATTTTATGCAAACCTATGAAGGAGAATGTGTGTAGTTTGGAGATATGAAATTAATGATTTCGAAGGCCACCATAGCAGAAGATACAGACTTACCTTCCTCTAGAGAGAAATAATTTAAGGGGGTGGTCGTTGACAAGATGTTTTGTCAAACACTTCTAAGGTCAGAGCATCAGGGCCCCAATTGGAATAAGGTAATTCCTCGAAGTTGCATCAAGGAAGAATATTGGATGATTATCATTAGTTTGTTGATATTTATCACCTGCGAAGGGAGGTATGTTGTGACTTTCCTATACCATTTGAAACTTTTGTCACATTTTGAAGGAGGGCCACAAATCTATTTTCCCAACTTCCTCTGGATGAGTTTAAATCAAATGGTGAGAGGAGTTAAATCAGCTTCCAAGAAACCCAAAACCAGTATCCATCACCATGGCCTAATGAAACTATTGGTTTTCCATGCCTTGAGAAAACAAGGCAGTAGTTGGAAACAACTGCTTCAAAAAAATATTTATCAGGAAGGAATGTCTAAATCTATAGAAGAACATGAAACAAAGGCATACAATGAGGGGTCCAGTAGAAAGACAAAGAAAAACAAAGGGAATAAGTTAGGGGGTGAAGAATCCCCTGTTACACCTAGCTCATCCCAGTCTATTGATGAATTGGATAAGGATAAGTCTTTGTGGAGGATCCTACTACATCCAAAAAGAAGAAAACCTCCCAATCTCAGAAAATAAGTCCAACTCTGATTCCAAAGACTAAAAGGAAGAAAAGGAAGGACTTTGGTTAAGGTGAATGATTGGATAGTGCTCCTGATGAAACCATTGAAATGTCACCAGAACCAATTAACAAGTTATAAAACGACCATGAACTAAACATTCAGAGAAAACAAAGTATCAAAAGAAGGGTGTGTTGTTGGATTAATAAGTGGGGGTGAATCATTAATAGAGAAATGTAATCCTTTTTAACCATATAATACAAGTGTTATATCAATGAATAATTATCATCTAATAACTTCAGAGTAAATAAGAAATGAAAAAATGAACAAACATACACATACACAGTACACCAGTGTTTTATGTGGAAACCCAAATCGGGAGAAAACCACAAAATGTTTTTTCTTATATGTATTGAAGAATTACATTCATTGGAAGAACCAACTTCCTTTTTTTTCCAGCTACAACTAGAGGGAGGCTCCAACCCCCTAGTTCTCAAGCTACAACTTGAGGGAAGCTCCAACTCCCCAATTCTCTAGCTACAACCCCCTATGTTCTTCGGCTACAACCAGAAGGTGGCTACAACCACCTGTCCTTGCCCCATCTTGCCACCCTGAAGTATAAGTAGAATGATGGAACCACTGTCAACCTTCCATTATGAGATTTAACGTTGTAAACCTATCCCAATAAATATGAACCATGCATCAGCCATGCATCAACCTGTACCTCAACCTATAATCAACCTGTACCATAAACAAGTGCATCAACCATACACCAACCTGTACCAAATAACCTGTAATCAACATGTACCATAAACAATTGAATCCAACCATGTACCAAGTATGTACCAATCATGTGTCAACTACTCATCAACTATGACTCATCAATATGTACCAACATCATCAACTATACACCTCATGTATGTGCCAACTCATCGACTACTTGTCTCAACCATGTACTCAACATGTACCTCAACCAAAATCCTTCATCAATTTCATCATCCAAATCTGATTTGTAACTTTGTAATAGACCTAGTTTATATGATCACATTCCTGCAAAGCTTCCTTAACTTCAACAACAAGAGACTATCATTTTCATCAAACTTTTCTTTAGTCTCACATGCCTAGTTTTGGATTAGTCAACAACCCTAACTTGAAGTAATCATAAATTTGTACATATAATGTATAGAGATCTGAAACTGATACACAATGTTCTTCAATGTGTTTTATACAATTCCTCCAAGTTTCACTACTTGGAACCTCTCATAAAAGGATTTACAGAAACAATGGCATACCTTGCTGAATTATGTCTTATTCTAGAGGGAGACCTTGTAGAGAGTGTCCCGCATGGAATATTTGTTGAATTGATCTAAAATTGTTATATGGGGTACTAAAGACTGTACCCTAACCAACACATTTGGTTTCACTAAATTTGGATCTGTTATGAAGAAGTTATGACATTTTTAGCTGAAACACTTGTTTTTGACTAGTTTCAGGACTAGCCACAAACCCTATTTTCCACGGAATGTAACTCCAAAAATACAATGAAACACAAGATGATTTTTTTACCATGGATACTTGGATATATTTTCTCAGTGGAATATAAATTTCATGGTTTGAATCATTATAGAAAAATGTTTATAGTGAAAATGGTGATATGACCTGTAAATAGCATACCTTAGAAAACACCATCAAAATAATTTATCCTTCCTTGCATTTCGACCTTTCACCTTCCCTCAAAATTTCAGATTAGATATCCTTGGTTGCCTAAGACACCTATATATATTCAATATGCTCAAGTGTGTTTAAAATGAGAGATTCTTGCCTCTTATTTATACTCTCCAAGTAGCCTCCTTAAAAACATCTTCTAGGTCACTTGGCCCCACTTTCCTTATTTTAGGGTTAACCCACTTCTAATTTATCCATTAAATTTATTATTGATTTTTTTTTTTTTTATATTCACTTTGAATTATAATACACTCATTACTTCACTTTATTATTTAC
>ML778522.1:385632-403207 GCA_009831015.1 Picea engelmannii
GGGGCTTCTAGATGACATATGAGGGTCCTCCAACTTCGTAAGGCCATAACTCTCAAACCGTGAGGAGTTATGTGATGTTCCACATACCACCAGAAATGGAATGACATGTACTATCCATATAGAATAGTATTATCTAAAAATATTTCATATCTCATACCGTTATCCATCAAACAAAATTGGGTCCATTACCCAAACTTGGGGTCTCCAACTTCTCATGGCCATAACTCTCTAAGCGTGAGGAGTTATGTGACGTTACACATACCAATGAAAATGGAATGATAAGAAATATCCATCTAGGATAGTTTACCTGACAATTTCATTTTCTTTCATCTTCTTATTCCACAATTAATCATGGGTTCTCTTACTCCGTAAAGCGTCTTCCCGTGAGGGCTTTCACCATAAGGGGACCACTTTGGAGTTCATCCATATTTACTTCTTATCAAACATGACAATACAATAATGAGTTATCTTTACATCAAACAATATTGGTTCCATTACCCAAACCTTTGTACTATGGGGCTTTCTTCAAGGGTTGACATCAATGACAACCAACCTTAATAAAAAATCTCCCCCTTTGGCATTGATGGCGACACTCTGATGCAATACTGAAATCATATCACTCATGCTCCCCCTGGAACTATGCCTCTATCCTCTATATCTAATAAATTTTCCTCTATCCTCTACATCTGATAAATCTGCTTTGCCTAGAACCATGCTTTTGTCCTCTGCATCTGATACATCTCTCCCCCTTTGTCATCAATGGCAAAGGTATCTTTCCATTCAGGGATTCTCCCCCTAACTGAACTATCCTCTTATGGTGCTTCCTTATGTATATCTAAGACATATAATATAATCATTCAAAAAGCATTAAAAAAGAATTCATTTTGGAGTAGAAATAACTCCAAGTCTTTGGCTAAAATATTCAAAGGCTTCCCGTGGAAGTGGTTTTGTAAAGATGTTTGCCACTTGTTATTTTGTTCCCACATACTCAACTCTGATGTTATTTTCTGCAACCTGTTCCCGTAGAAAGTGATACTTGATTGGCATGTGCTTCATCTTAGAGTGCATCATCGGGTTTTTTGAGATACTAATGGAACTTGTATTATCACAATATATTGGAATGGGATCGTCATACTCAACCTTTATATCTATCAAAGTTTGTTTCATCCAAAGAACCTATGTAAAACATGTTGTTGTTGTAATATACTCTGCCTCGGTTGTAGATAGAGATACTGATGATTTTTTCTTGCTTAGCCATGATACCAAACACTCACCTAAGTAGAACGCTGCTCCACTAGTGCTTTGTCAGTCATCAATACAACCTGCCCAATCTACATCTGTGTAGGCAATAAGTGATAGATATTTTCCTTTTGGATACCATAATCCAAACTCTTATGTTCCTTTAAGATATATAAAAATCTTCTTTACTGCTAATACATGTGATTCCTTTGGTGCTTCTTGAAATGGTTCCACTTGTCCAACTACTTGCATTACATCTGGTATGGATGTTGTCACATATAGTAGGCTACCAATCATTGACATGTATTGCCTCTAATCTGTAGAATTCAAATCGTCATCTTTTCTCAACTTACAACTGGTTTTCATGGGAGTGATAACTAGTTTGCAATCTTCCATTCCAAACCTCTTTAGCATTTCTCTGATATACTTGGTTTGAGAAATAAAAATTCCTTGGTTGCTTTGACGTATCTAAAGTCCCACAAAGAAGGATAGTTCTCCAAGTAGCGACATATCAAATTCATTTTGCACATCTTTTGCAAATTTCTGGCTTAACCTGTCATCATCACTACCAAAAATAATATCATCAACATAAACTTCAATTAATAAAATATTACCTTGACTTACCTTGATGTGGAGTTTGTTGTCTGCACTTCCCTTTCTGAACCCTGCCTACTACAGATACTTATCTAGTCTGGAGTACCATGCTCTAAGAGCATGTTTTAGACCATAAAAGGCCTTCTTTAATTTACATACATAGTCTGTGTTCTCTAACAACTGAAATCCTTCTGGTTGTTCAATGTAGACTTCTTCTTCAAGTTCCGCATTCAGAAAAGATGATTTTACATCCATAAGATATACTTTAACATTTTTGGAGCATGCATAAGCTAAAATTAAATGGATTGCTTCCATTCTGGAAACTGGGGAAATTGTCTCTTCAAAGTCAATTCCTTCAATCTGTGCATATCATTTACATACCAATCTAGCTTTTTTCCTTGTAACATATCCATATTCATTCAATTTATTCCTGAAAACCCATTTTGTGTTGATCACGTTCTTATTATTTGGGCTTAGAACTAATTCCCAAGTGTCATTTTTATCTATTTGATCTAATTCTTCATCCATGGCCTTATTCCAAAATTCATCCTCGTTGGCTTCTTCAAAATAGTCCAGTTCAATTGTAGATAAGAGTGCTAGGTGTGTTTGTTCTATTGAATGGATTTTTCTTCTAGTCTCAACTCTTGCATCTTTCTTTCCAATAATCTGATCTGAAAGATGATTCTTCTGTACTCGTTTGCTAGGTGTCTTTGGAGAAACTTTCTGAACTTTCTCTTCTTCTTCTTTTGGATTCTCTTCATCTTCATCTTCCTCTTCTACTTATTTTTCATCTTCTTCTTTGAAAATTTGTTACATTGATTTGTTTTCTTCTTCATTTGATTCTAGTCTGCCTATTTGTTGGTAGTCAATTCATTTTTTTTATGATCCTATAAGATACCTACACCTATGTCTTGCAAACATCAAATTTTCATCGCAATTTTCAAATAAACGACATTTTCATTTTTGTGACATTTGCACATTTGTCTTCGTAAAGTTTTCACGACTGTAAGCGTGAAAACTTCTCCTTTCAAAATTCTCATTTCAATTATTATCTGAACTGTCAATATCTCTTATGTCATTATGCCTATTGCGCTTACCTTTTATTGATCATTATAGAACTGCAAAGATCCTCTAATCGGTTATCATACTTCGATTGATTGTATAACTTGGTTTTATTGAGTTTGTAAGGCATTTAGCATTTGGATTTGCACTTTATATGACTTGTCTGATCATTGATTCTATGAAAATGCATAGGGGTTATGATTAATTTTTTTATATATATGTTCTTTGATATAATCCTTAAGTTAATATTTTCATAACTTTTGCCTTGTCAACTACATGAATACCGTTTGGCACCTTGGTTAAACTTTTGATTATATAAGCTGATACATTGGTGCATAGTTGATTTTGGTTTTGATTTATAAGTCGTGTGTTTAAACACTATGGCATAACGTTTGCGCGCATTGGTATACACATTTGATTTCATTAGTTGGGCACATGACTCGATGGTTGAACTACTATTATGGATTGAACAACTATGTAAATCGGTGGTTGTACTTGGATAATGAATATTTTGCATGGCAGACTCCACCACCTTCACATTCTTGCATTTATGCCTATCCCTTTTTCTCGTTCATTTATGTTAGCTTGGGTAGCTCGGCTCCTGTGTGTGTTGGTGATCCAAACCCTTGGCTTACCATGTGTTTGGCTCCATGGCACCAGTCGTGTGAGTCAAACCCAACAGCAACCAAGCCCTGTTAATGTTTGACAATGCCCGTAGGGACCTGGAGGAAAATGGTTGGCTTCCCTTTATACAACGATTTGAGGGTTTTAACCTTTGTGTAGCATGACAGTTTTCCGTGACTTTTGATGGTTTTCGAGCCAAGGTGGGCGACATATAGTTAGAGATCGATGAGCAGTTTATCAGCTCTGCTACAAGGTTACCTGCCTCGGGACAGCATTGGTTTAAGAATTGTAAGGTCGAGGAAGTGCCATGGACATTGTTGTTTCTATCGTGCAAAGTCACCTCTTGTGACAGAGGTATGCCAATATCTATGCTCAAACCACGATGGCACGACTTATTAATGCTAGTCAAGTAGTTCGTGACCTGTGAAGGTCGATACAGACTTGTGTTCCTCTACCACCTGCGTTTACTAATGATTTTTATAGGGTATCCTCTAAACATGACTTTCTACTTTCATCGTAGCCTGTATAAAATGTCGAAAAAGTTTAAGAGGCCGAAGGCTAACAGAAGCCTGTTCCACCTTGGACTTATCAAACTTATCGTGGTTTATCATTAGAGTTTTCATGGTGATAGTTGGAGGTATTTCATCGCCCGTAATGGCTTTGAGGACACAGACCATGTACATGTTGATAAACCTGTGGTAATTGAAACCAAGGCTGAACTGCCTGTACCCTTACATTTCCTACTACCTAAAACCTTGACTTACCCTGGTTTTGACTTACCCGACACTGTAACTAAGAGTGTAGAGGCCATTAAAAATCCTATGAGAAAAAATCCCAAGGAAAACCTTACTGCTAATTCCAAAGGGAAAAGAAATTCTCGGCTCATTTCAAGAATGGCTAGAAACAAACCGAAACCCTCTGCCAAGTCCAACCCTATCATCCTAAGTGAGGATTCCGACTCTGATGTTGAACATTTCTTAGCTAGCGAGTACCCCTACTTGTAAGGTTTATGTCCCGAGCCCCCTTATGATTTTGTATCGAACCTTCCCCCCTGCCTAAAGAATGACCTTGAATACCTGGGTATTAAATTGACACGTGAAACCCTTGGTCATTTACCCAAACCCTCGCCTTCTCTTTCTAAACCCACACAGTCACCCTGTGACCAATGAAATTCATGGTTAGAACGATATTACGTTGATGTTCCTATACTCCAATCAAAGATTCAATCACTGGAAGATCAAATTGCAGTGCTAACCAGTCAAAAGGCCAAGCTCCAAGCAACAGATAAAAAGCAAAAGACAACCATTTCCATCCTTTTCAAAAACGGGGAATCAGCCACGACAGTTGTAAATTCCAAACTATCATAATCAAGCAGCCTCGTTGCTATACAGGTATGGTTTTGACATCATTTTGTTTTGTAAATAATCTAGGTTGATATAATGATTTGAATTCAGTTTTTAAATAGCTCAGCCACTCATCCAATTGCCTCTGTCATTCGGTGATCATCCTGTACATGGTATCGTTTTGATAAAAATAGAAGGAATTTCAATTTGATGTATGATTTGCTCATAGATTTTTATTGGATTTGAATGGTTATTCGTTTGGATTTAATTTGGTTATCTTCCTGATGGAGTTAACAAAATTGTTGGTTCGTGTTCAATTCAATTCATTTTGTGTCCACTCCCAACATGAAGTTTTTCACACTCAATTTAGAATATGATTCGTCTGGATTTGATTTCGTTATGATCCATATGCTATGGTTGGAAACGATTTGGTTGTTATGATATGTTGTGTCATGTAATATTCTATTAACAAGAATGCAATTCTGTTCGGTTTCAATTGGAATGAATCTGTTTTTATAAAAACAATATGCTCATTTTAGCTTGTGCATGCACACCCGAATCATGGAACGATTTTGATTCGTAATGACTGTGTTAAAACCTTTTCTATTTATTGATTTGGAAAGATTATTTGATGAGTTGGATTCCAATTGTAATTGATGCTCTATTTAAATTTATAAAACAAATTGGTCACACCCAGTTATAATTCGTTTGATTGGAACGATTTTGGTAAAGGAAAATCGATCTTGTTTGCTCACTTTGCAATGATAAATGATCGATATCTATAACAAACTCTGTTTGATTGATCCTATTACTATTTTGTTTGTGGGCAGTCATGAGTCAATTATGGTTTAAATTCACTCAGAGCCTAAATCGCTTGCTATACAGTTATCATGATTTGAAAATAATCCTGTTCGATTCGATTATTTCTCCTGTTGATAAGACAAGTATAACGAAGTGTCTGCGATATGTTTTATTGAATATCAAAACAATTTTACAACTGGAGGATTCGATTTGTTGAGAAAAGATTACAGTGCTTTTCCATATGATTTTGTTCACCCAACTTATGATAATAATCGAAACAGAGTATTCCTATCTCTGTATTCGGTTGAATGATGTGGATCCTATTTGATCTCGAATGGTATAATTATTTCAAACTAAATGATTCGTTTTCAGATAGTTCTTGGATGATGATTAAATTTAATTCTTTAAAAATATTTGAATTAATCTCAATGATGATTCTATATCTTATTTAGACTAGCTACAGAATCGCATGATTCTGTATCTAGTCTATAGAATTAGATTTTTATTGTTTTATTAATAAAATATCTCTCTAGAACTTGTCTATTTCTGACATGTTTCAGGTAAATTCGAATTGCATGGGACATGTTGGGCAGTTCAAGAGATATTTGGGTGTTTTAATTTTATTTTAGTTACTTAGTTTAGTTAAAATTGGGAGTACCTTCCCAGATTTATGTAAACAGTGTGATAACTTCCACAGGGAGGTTTTACCCTGTGGAAAAACTTATAAATACTTATTATTTTTGTAATAAGGATTATCCTCGCTTGTGGGAGAACCAGGATAATGGATATCTAATAGAGATAGAGACAGAAATTGATGTTCTACTACAGCTTTAGATTTTCATAATATCAATCTTTTGTTTCATGTTTATGTTATCAGTTTGCATTCGATCAAGGACTACTTTAGCTATCTTAGTCTTTTGCAAATGATATGAATTAATTAATATGATCCGTGTTTGATTTCTTCTAGTATTTAAAAACATAGCAATTACTTGATTCAGTTTATGAATGACAGATTTCTCTTCTTCATCAATTGGATTATTCAGTATAAGTCTTTGCATAACAGGTTTACCTAATTGTGGAGATTTATAAATCATATAATTGTTATGATTTTTATGTCTTGTTTGTACTATAAACAAACTTAAAGAACATTGTAGCTATCGTTTATGAGAAGATTCTGGATTATTCGGTGCGAGTTTCCTTCCTCTGATCTGCTAGCATAGTCATCATACACAGGGTAAATCTGGAGCGTTTATCCAAGTTAGTTTGCGATTATTTTCATTAATTTGATTAGACATATTTGTATTTTAGATTAGTAATTTAGTTTAGTTATGTTTTATGTTTTATTTCTGTTCATAAAATTATAAAAATCAAAAAATACCTTCCTCTGTCTTAGGGCAGAATATTAATGAGTTTTTCAGGTTTTAATTAAATTTGTAAATTGTCAATATTGTACATTTTGTGAATGAGTTATATTGCAGTTAGTAGTTAGATAGTTAATTAGAGTTAGTATAGTAGTAATTAGTAGATTGTAGAATAGTTAGATTAATTTAAGATTGTTTTAATAATTAGTTTTAGTTTAGTTCATTTAGTAATTAGTTTTAATTAGATTAGTTTATTAGTTACTTTTGTTTATTGTTAATTAGTTTAGTTTGTTTCATTTATTTTAGTTAGATTAGTTAGTTTAGATTAGTTTTCTTTTGTTTTCTTAGGACCTTAGATCGGCTAACGGAGCCGCTAAACTTTTCAGGGTGGTTCATCCCAAATGGCTTGGGTTATTAGACAACCTCGGACCAGTTCCACTCTCTTAGTTGACGGACGGTCATTTTCGCCTACCAACACTGTTTCATCAATTGTTACGTTGATGCTTTCCACAATTTTGCTCAATCTTATATTATAACACTTGTATGCTTTCCTTGTACTTGAGTAACCGACAAGTATTCCTTTGTCCACACGAGACTCAAACT
Organism: Picea engelmannii; assembly: GCA_009831015.1. Classification (NCBI taxonomy): domain Eukaryota; kingdom Viridiplantae; phylum Streptophyta; class Pinopsida; order Pinales; family Pinaceae; genus Picea; species Picea engelmannii. The sequence continues at coordinate 393,260 of ML778522.1, forward strand.
TTCCCATTCTTCCATCTTCTCTTTTGATGTAGCATTTTCTTCCAAAAACTCTAAAGTGCTTCATATTTGTTGGTCTTCCTTTCCATAGCTCGTAGGGAGTTTTAGCAGTGTTGTTTATGAGCATTTCTCTGTTTTGAATGTGAATTGTTGTATTCACTGCCTGTGTACAAAATATATATGTCAATTTGGAATCCATTAGAATTGTTTGAGCCATTTGTTATACTGTTGCATTCTTTCTTTCAACAACTCGATTCTGTTGAGGTTTCCTAGCAACGAAGAATTGCCCTTTTATTCCATGACTGCTATAGTAGTCCATAAATTCCTTTGAAGTGAACTCTCCTCCATTATCAAATCTCAAACATTTTATTCTTGAATCCATCTCATTTTCAACCATTTCCTTGTAGATCTTGAAGTTTTCAAAAGATTCTGACTTGTTCTTGAGAAAGTAAACTGCAGTCATTCTTGTATAGTCATCAACTAATAACATAAAGTATTTTTCACCTTTTAAGCCCTTTGTTGTATTTGGTCCAACTAGATCTGTGTGCACAATTTCTAGTGGTCTTGTTGTTGAATATTACTTTGATTTGAACCTGGTCTTTGTTTTCTTTCCTTGTTGACAATGCTTGCATAAAGTGTTGGTTGGTTTCGTGATCTGGGGCATTTCTCTGACTGCTTCTCTTTTGCTAACTTTGACAAGGTTATCAAAATGCATGTGACCCATTCTTCTATGACATATCCAACTTTCATCTTCCTTTCCTAGACAACAATTTTCATTTCGAATTTCACTTAACACATATATGTTGTTTGAAGTTCTTGCAGTTGTACTGACCAATTTCCTTGAACCTTATTTTCTTATCTCACACTTTTTTGAATCAAAAGTAAGTTTAGGACCTTGGTCACACATTTGACTCACACTTAGAAGATTACGTTTCATATCTTATACCAGTAGAAAATTTTGTGCCTTTTCATTCTTGTTCCTAATTCAGAATGTGCCTTCTCCAATGATTTTGGATGAATTATCCTTTTCGAAGGAGACTGATCCATTTTTTTCTTTTCGTAATGTAAGAAATTTGGCTTTATCACCTATCATGTGTTTCGAACATCCACTGTCAACATACCAACAATGTTTCTGTTACTTAGCTTATAGAGTGACTGTTCATTCTTCATTGTTATATTGATCTTGCTTTCTTATCCATGTCATTTTCTGAGATTCTTTTATGTGGTTGTTGTTATTCTGTTGAGGTTCTTTAGGAGGGATTGTCATTCTGCAATCCTTGGCCATGTGTCCAAAATTGTTACATTTGTAACATTCCACTTCAGTGCTCAAATATTCAAACCTGTTGTAACTTCTTCTTTGTGTGTCACTAGGTCTCCTTTAATAATCCCTTTGTGTATAACTCTAAAAGTTGTTACTATTCCTGTTGTTAGACCTACAATTCACATCTTTATGTAAAATATTATTACATGCATAACATAAACCAAAAAATATAGTTTGATACCTAGGAGTTGAAGATATTCTGAAATGAGGTGCTCTTATGAATCCTTCTTCTTCTTGAGGCTTATCTGTCTATTTTTTATTCTGAAATCTGAATCTTCTTGGTGGAGGAGTGTCCGTGTAATATTCCTTGTATATCTTCCTATCCTCTTTGATTGTTTATGCATAGCTCTTTGGATTTGTTTCTTTCTCTATTGTTTTGGATCTTGATCCCTTTTCTATCTGATTGTATCCAAGTCCAGACTTGTCAAGATGAGATTTTTTACTGTTGATAATGTCATCCAAAAATTTTGAGCTATTCTGCATATTTTTCTTTTGAATATCCTTTCTTAGTGTGACAATCTCTGCTTCCAAGTTTCCAATGATCTTGTCCTTTTCTTCTAGTTGTTCTTTGAGAACTTATTCAATTCTTTTATATTCTTCTATGTGAACCTTCAATTTTGTGATCATTTGTTCTAGTTCTCGAGTGTCCTTTTTCTTCTCTAGTTCTTCTTGTAGTTTCTTTTTTTTCTTCTTTTCTCTTCTGGTAACTTCTATGGCACACATTAATTCTTGTTGATAGTCAACTTCTGCCTCTTCAAATTTCTTCTTTGACTTCTTCACATTCTTCTTCGGCTTCTTCATATTCTTCTTCACAGTATTATTTGTCAGAGTCTTTTACTTCCATGAATAGAACTCTTCATGTCTCATTGTCACTGACTTCATCTTCATCTAATGATGAGATGTCTTCTTTGGTGTATAATCATTTCTTGAAAACTTTCTTTGTAGTTCTTTTTCCTTTATATTTGTGTTTTCCTTTTGAGTAACCTTCATCATTTCTCTTTTTCTTATGAGGACATTTGTTAGCAAAATGACCAATACCATCACAATTAAAACAAATTAAATGGAGCTTACCTCTATACCTACCATTGGTTCCCTTGTTCAGTCTTTTGATGAAGTTGGCCACTTCTTCATCATCTTCTGAGGCATCACTGTTGATGTTATATTCTTCTTGTTCCTTTTTCTTTTTCTTTGATCTTTTGTATACCTTGAAGGCTGCTTCTTTTACATCTAGATTTTCCTGCTCAGTTCTCATTTCATATGCTATGAAGATTCCATGCAATTCATCCATGCTTATTGAGTCCATATCTGATCTTTCTTCTAGTGTTGATATCTTAGGGTTGAATCTCATAGGAAGAGATCTTAGTATATTTTGAACAATTACAAATTCTTCAATTTCTTCTCCCAATCCTATGATTGTATCCACTGTTTCATCGACTAGTAAGAAGTAGGATGTGATATATTCATCTTCCTCCATTTTTTGTTGTTCAAACTGACCTCTGTAAGTCTAAATCTTTGTTGCTTTGACTTTTGTATCTCCTTCATAAGTATTTTGAATCTTGTCCCAAATCTCTTTAGTGGATTTACAGTGTGCAACTTTGTTGAATACCGTATCACTGAGACCATTCAAAAGTGCATTTGTGGCTTTGGAATTATTCTCACAGAGTTTTACTACTTTGTCATTTGTTCATGGAATTGTTGGTGTTGTGTATCCATCTACAATTGATTGCCAAACTTGAAATCCATGTTCCTGTATATATGTCCTCATCCTTATGCTCCAAAAATCATACATTTGTCCATCAAACTATGGTATTCCATTTTTATATGAGTTGGTACTCTCCATGATCTACCTTTCATTGGTTAAACCGATTTCTGAAGGAACCTTCTCTGATACCAATTATTGGATTACTAAGAGGGGGGGTGAATCAGTAATAGAGAAATGTAATCCTTTTTAACCATATAATCCAAGTGTTATATCAATTAAGCATTATCATCCAATAACCGAAGAGTAAATAAGCAATGAACAAATGAACAAACATACACATACACAGTACACCAGTGTTTTACATGGAAACCCAAATCGGGAGAAAACCACGAAATGATTTTTCTTATATGTCTTGAAGAATTACATTGGAAGAACCAACTTCCTTTGTTTTCCAGCTGCAACTGGAAGGAGGCTCCAAACCCCTAGTTTCTCAGGATACAAATTAAAGGAATCTCCAACTCCCCAATTATCTTTCTACAACCAGAAGGATGCTACAACCCCCTGTGTTCTCTAGCTACAACCGGAAGGTGGCTACAACCACCATTCATTGCCCCATCCTGCCACCCTGAAGTAGAAGTAGAATGATGGAACCATTGTCAACCTGTCATTGTGAGATATACTATTGTAAACCTATACCAATAAATCTAAACCATTCATCAAACATGCATCAAACTGTACCTCAACCTATAAACAACCTGTACCATAAACAAGTGCATCAACCATGCACCAACCTATACCAAATAACATGTAATCAACCCGTACCATAAACAAGTGCATCCAACCATGTACCAAGTCTACACCAGTCATGTGTCAACTACTCATAAACTATGACTCGTCAATATGTACCAACATCATCAACTATACACCTCATGTATGTGCCACCTCATCAACTACTTGTCTCAACCATGTACTCAACATGTACCTCAACCAAAATCCCTCATCAATTTCATCATCCAAATCTGATTTGTATCTTTGTAATAAACCTGGTGTATATGATCACATTCCTACAAATCTTCCTTAACTTCAAAACCAAGAGACTAGCATTTTCATCAAACTTTTCTCTAGTCTCACGTGCCTAGTTTTGGATTAGTCAACAACCCTAACTTGAAGTAATCATAACTTTGTACCTATAATGTATAAAGATATGAAACTGATAAACAATGTTCTTCGGTGTGTTTTGTGCAATTTTTCTAGGTTTCACGACTTCGAACCTCTCAAAAAAGGTGTTATAGAAAAAATGGCATACCTTGTTGAATTCTGGCTTATTCTAGAGGGTGACCTTGTAGAGCATGCCCCACACAAAATATTTGTTGAATTGATATAAAAATGTTAAAAAAAATACCACAAACTGTACTCTAACCAACACATTTGGTTTCACTGAATTTTCATATGTTATGAAGAAGTAATGACGTTTTTACCCGAAACACCTGTTTTTGACTAGTTTCAGGACTAGCCACAAACCCTATTTTCCATGGAGTGTAACTCCAAAAATACAATGTCCCACAAGCTAAAAAAAATTCCAAAGATACTTGGATATGTTTTCTCAATGTCATAGAAATTTCACGGTATGAATCATTGTAGAAAAAACGTTATATCGAAAATGGTGAGATGACCTGTAAATAACATACCTTAGAAAGCACCATCAAAAGAATTTATCCTTCCTTGCATTTCAGACTTCTTTTCTTCACCTTCCCTCATAATTTAGGATTATATATCCTTGTTTACCTCATACACCTATATATATTCAATATTCTCAATTCTGTTTAAAATGAGAGATCGTTGCCTCTTATTTATACTCTCCAAGTAGCTTCCTTAAAAACATCTTCTAAGTCAATTGGCCCCACTTTCCTTATTTTAGGGTTAACCCAGTTCTAATTTCTCCATTAAACTTTTTATTGAAATAATTTATTTTGTATTCACATTGAATTATAATACACTCATTACTTCACTTTATTATTTACCTTTTAAAATCTCTTAAACCACTTTGACTAGTTTGACCTTTTGGGGCTTCTAGATGACATATGAGGGTCCTCCAACTTCGTAAGGCCATAACTCTCAAACCGTGAGGAGTTATGTGACGTTCCACATACCAAAAGAAATATAATGTCATGTAATATCCATATAGAATAGTATTATATGAAAATATATCATAACTCATACTATTATCCATCAAACAAATGTGGGTCCATTACCCAAAGCTGGGGTCTCCAACTTCTCATTTCCATAACTCTCTAACCATGAGGAGTTATGTGATGTTCCATATACTACCAGAAATGGAATGAAAAGAAATATCCATATAGGATAGTTTACCTAACAAATTCATTTCCCTTCATCTTATTATTCCACAATTAAGCATGGTTTCTCTTACTCCACAAAGCGCCTTCCTATTAGGGCTTTCATCATAAGGGGACCACTTTGGAGTTCATCCATATTTACTTCTTATCAACCATGACAAGAAAATAATGAGTCATATTTACATCAAACAATATTGGGTCCATTACTCAAACCTTTGTGTTGCATGGCTTTCTTCAAGGGTTGACATCAATGACAACCAACCTTAATCAACATGTGTCAGTAGGACAAATCCTAGAGGATCCCACTACATCTAAGAAGGAAAGGCCTATCCAATATAAGGAACCTAGTCCAGCCTTGATTCCTAAAGATCACCTTCTAGAAAGTGAGAGGACAAAAAGGAATAAAATGGGTCAAAAGGAAGTTTCACATGATGTCCTCGAGAAAACTATTGAGTTCCCTTAGGAATTGGTTAATGACTTGGAGAAAATCCCTAAAGAAACTATTATGTTTCCTCAAGAACCCATTGGTGAGTTGGAGAAGACTCCTAAGATGAGAACTGGAAGTAAGGGGAATATTGAAATGATGAAGGATTGAAAGAAACAAATCTCAGATCCTACACCTCAGTCCTCCAGAGTGGAAACAAGGAATGTTCAACAAGGAAAAACTCCAGAACCCACACTTCGGTCCTCCAAGGTGAAAATCAAATGTGTAGAAGATAAACAAGTTCACAAGCCTATAAATGTTATTAAAATAAAGAAGAGGAAGTTATTTGAAGAGAATTCCACCCCTATCATCAAATCCAATCCTCACTTCCTGTACGAAGAACTACCATGAGCATGGCCAAACAGATAACAGTTCCACATGTGCCCTCTCTTCCAGAAGAGCCTATTGATATTCCAACTTCTCCAGAGAAAGAAAGTGGCTATGGAGATACGATTAGTGATACTGAGGGGTTAGTGACAAAAACCTTGAGAGGTCTAAGAAAGGAGAAGGAATATCGAGAGGAGTTAATTGAATAAACAACCAGATCTGATCCTGAAAATTCTCTGAGAAAACATCAATTGATAGTGAAGATTGGGAAAGTGACAGAACATAATGAGAAGCTTAAACAAGAGGTTACAGAGTACCAATTGTTGAATAGGCATATTAAGGTAGAGAATGCACAATTGAAAGGATATAACATAAGGTTACATGATGCACAAGAAGAGGTATATACTAAACTCAATAAAGTTTTACGTTTGATTCAATACACCAGGGTGATTAAGAAGGAACTTAGGAGCGAAGATTCTAGTCTCAACATTCTACAACTAGATAAATGATGTTTAGACGTGATGGGAGATGGTTCTATTTTTCAAATTTTTGAGTATGAGTTTTGACATTGTTTCATGAGGACATGAAATGGATTTAGCATGGGGGAAATGTTGAGTCTCCATTTTGACACTTCTATTGTCCTATATTATCCTCTATGTCAGTCTATTTTACCTATGATATGTGTATATGATTGACCATTTCCTCCACAAACCTACTCTCTGACCTTGTCCATATGCATAGAGAGGTAACCTATGTTAAAACATGATTTGTTTGATTTTATTGATTAAATTGAATTAAATGGTTGATTATTTATGGTCCTAATTACTTTGACTATTAATTAATCAACTCCATCTCATACTACCACTGGTTTGGTACTACAACAATCACTTGATCTGGTACTCTACCTGATCTAGTAGTTTTCTAGATGCGGTAAGAATACTCCTCCTAATCCAGTACTATGAAGTGATCCGGTACCACTACTCTGCACCTCTTTCAGTACCATCTCAGTGACTCTTCCAGTACTAGCATTGTGCCTGTTCTAGTACTAGCTCAGTGCTTCTTCCGGTACCATCTCAATGCTTCTTCCACTACCAGCGCCGCATCTATTCCGGTACCACCATTGCACTGGTCCAGTATCTAGATTTATGACTATGCTAGTCTGGTACCAGACCCTTGTCTATAGGATTCATGTGTTCAAAGAGTATGTTGGTGGTGATTCCAAGAAGTTGGTTGGATGGAAGTATCCTTAGGTAGTTTGGAGATCATGATAGACTTCATCACTCATGCACTTCGTGTCATGAGGATGAAGTCCATCCCTTGAAATACAATATGAATTACCAATTGTAACATTTTGAAAACATTTGATAATTATCTTCAGACCTTGGTTATAATGGATCACCTTCTTTAAAAACGGATGTTGTGTAAATGATAGTAGTAAGTAGTAAGTATAGAATGATACACATTGTTATGATAAATGAAATGTTGAACTTTTAATTCAATCTATCAATCGAAGGAATACAAATGATATTTTGTTTAATTCATGGGAATGAGTAAAGTGTTTTAGTCTGCAATTTCCTTCGAGTTACCTTGTTGGTTCGGCAAGGGCCCATCACCCCAACCAAGGTAAACCCCCCTGTACATGTATTTGTGTGTTGTAAGTCAATTGTGTGAGTGTGAACACTTAATATTTGTGTGTGTTGAAGATGATTTTAAATGCATAAAATTTTCTAAGTACAGTAAAAATTTATTTGATTTTGAATCAGTGTGGGTAAATGGTGATACATTGAGCAAAGTATATAATTTTGTTTCCATTTATGCAGATTGATATTTAATTGATAAGAGTTTGATAGATGTGTGGGATTGTTATGTTAGTAAATGTTATTGTTTTGAATTTATGATTGTGTTTTTATTAGTAGATACAGGAACCATAAGACTTCATATCTCACCTTCATGCTCCATGTAATGAAGTCTCTCAATCATATTGATTGTTTCCTATATTAAATAAGATTTCATTGGAATTCATAGGGTTATGATTGGTTTCTTTCTAAGAGTGAATAAAATGAATTGTTGATTACTGTTTCAAATGCTACAAAAAGCAAGATCTAAGTTCATCTCTTCATTTCATGTGCATATAATGAACATAATTGTCATCTAAGCAAGAACCTTTTCAATTGAGTGCTTGTTTGAGAGTTTTGTTATAAGATTTATCTTTTGAGTTTGAAGTTGTGTGAAGTGTTCATATATTATAAAAACAGAGTGTTATTTTATTAATTATTTCTTGATTGAGATAGATACAACAAACATAGATAGGTTACCTTTTTTTGACACATATTGTGTAACAACTCTTTTGATTACGAATCCTAGATTCACATATAAATGAGTGCAACATACTGAGCATATATATACACCAACATTCCACTTGCATAGACAGATACCCACCTCACCACCATAGTTCCAGGATCATAATGATGGTATCCACCACATCAACTAGCTTCCGGAAGACATTAGGTCTTTCTCCATGAGGTACAAGCCAGGTATCATGGTGAGTGTCATTTAAATATTTGAGGAATTTTTTTTTTCTGCATCTATAAATTCTTTTGATTATGTAACATTTTCTTGGATACTATGATCTTTTCCCGGTTTCACTTTGGTGGTTGACATTGCGCCCTAGTAAATGTGTCAGCCATAGAGATAGGTGTGCTACTAGGAGGTCATCTTGATGAGTCATCATGCCATTATAAACCATACTTGTCACTTTCCACACTTTATCCCTTCATCTCCTCACCTTTTGGTATTTCAGGTATACTGACCCAAGAAGGGATTGTCCCTCATTTCATGGGAAGAAGGGGTTGAAGGTCCATAGGCTTGTATATAGAAAAATATAGTATCCAATCATGAATCTTCTATATTCTCTCCCAGGGATCCTGAGGACAATTAAATGTATCTCATAAGAAATTGATGGGACACGTGAAAATAACTAATACAAATTCCAACTAAGGTGGAGCATGTGCGGGCATTGTTTTTCATGCTTAGGTAAAATCCCCACATATGACTTAACCTTAGGGAAGCACCATGTTACCAAGATAGAGTCAAGGTGGGAACTATGTTTCATGCTTAGGTAGAACCTGTTGGACACACCTACCACACTTAGAGGGGGGGTGAATGAGTGTGGGGTTCTTTTTCCCAAAACTTCCCTCTTGCACAAAAACTCATCAATTAGCATTCAACATTTATTCATTACCCATTGTTGTCATTTATAACCATTTAGATGTGAGCACATATCAACAAAATATATCAACAATATATCATCAACAAGTCATCACCACAATGAACACAAAGAACACAAGATGTATGTACAATTTTCTTTTTATTACGGACTACAATCCTTGGGGTTTATCAGCAACAATTGAATAGAGTACAACTCTACAAGAGAACCAGCTCTATATGCAAGACTCAGCTTGCATTCTCAACACCAATTGAGATGAGGCAACAATCCTCAACAGATATCAATCTGTACCATAAACAAGAGCATCAACCATGCACCAACCTATGCCAAACAACCTGTAATCAACCTGTACCTTAAACGAGTGCATCCAACCATGTACCAAGTATATACCAAGCATGTGTCAACCACTCATCAATATGTACCAACATCATCAACTATACACCTCATGTATGTGCCAACTCATCAACTACTTGTCTCAACCATGTACTCAACATGTACCTCAACCAAAAGCCCTCATAAATTTCATCATCAAAATCT
>ML778522.1:434028-500314 GCA_009831015.1 Picea engelmannii
CTTCCCTCTCCAATGGAAGGCTCTTGAGGCCCTCAACTGATTGCTCTCCTTACAAAGAAAAGATGAAATGTGGGTGAAAGAACTCCAAGCTTATTCACTCAAGTGAGGGGTGAATAGCTTATAAAATGCAGCTTACAATGTGTGTTGCCAAAGAAGGAGTCTCTAGCAATCTCAGCAGCATAACAGTATGAAGAATTCCTTGAAGAAATGGTGGTCATTCATGGATTTTTATAGCCAAGCATTGGGTTACTATGCAACCTCTTTTGAATGTGAGAAGGGGCTCTTTAGGGCACAATTAGGTCTTTGACCAGCCTCCCCACGTAGATTGAGCTCGGATTTGGTGTCAAATCGACTTGGGAGCCGATCCATTAATGGTTGGGAGGCTGACCAGTTTCATAAATGCGTCGTTTGGCAGGCGCACAGGTTTTTTACCCCACAAACGCACATATGCGCTCCAGGTACGAAGATGTTACGCGCGCGCACGCACGCCCAGTGGGTGCAAAGCGCCTTGTAATTTTTTGGCCATTTTGTATAGTTTTGACCCTTTTGTTGTGCTGTGGAATTAACCTTGTGCCATGAATGACTGTTTTTCTATGCTGACGATGCGGAGTTCTTGTCCCCATGTGCGGACAAAATTTCAGTGATAACACTTGGAATACATTTTCAAATTCTTGTAGTACCAAAAATTCTTCAAGGCTTTGCCCATTTTTATTTTATGTTTCCTCCACATGGGTTGCATACAATTGGCATCTTGTTAGAAAAACAAGATCGTGGAGAAATAAAATAAAAAAAAATTCAGAAATAAAACACAGAAGATACACAATATAATAGAGACACATATATACGTGGTTCACCCAGTGTGGGCTACGTCAATGAGAGAAATTGCTAGGTTCTTCCTTTATTATTATCCAGCAAATGAAGGGATACAACGTACAATAAACTCGTTGTAACTTCCTCTTCGTTCTCTCACAGTCTCCTATCTCAGAATACAATATTCTCTCTTATCCTTAGCCGCAATAAATTTACCTCATAAAAGAGGGTTTCCTTCTAGGGAAGAAAAACATAACATAATTTCTACCATTAGATCTGTGACCTTATAATGAACGGTCCAGATTTACAATGAAATTACAATATACATTTACAAGGCAATTTTTCCTTCAGTGGGCCCGCTTTCCCTCAGACCTCGCAAAGGGGGTAACCCCCCTCTACACTCCCCTGCATGGAAGAGTGTACATTCTTTTGGGGTGTAAAGTCTTCATGGGGTATAAACACGGCTGAAAGCAAATATGTTTGAATCTGAAAGATAATCAGGATCCACAACCAACAATCTCCCTCTTGGAGACTGATCTCAACAACTCCACCACTATTGTATAATATGGACTATGAACCTTCTTGGTTATTGAAAATTTCTCATCTTCACCTTCATGCTTGAAGACCAAATGAAAATAAGAAAGAACTTAGTTTCTCTCTGGTTACTCCCTTTGTTAACATGTCTGCAAGATTCTATCTCTTGTGTATCTTTTCCAACTTCAAATGTCCATATTCCAAGACAGATCATATGAAATGGTACCTCATATGTACATGCTTATTCTTCGAATGGAATCTTGAGTTATTTGCAAGATGAATCGCATTCTCACTGTCATAGTACAACCTGCTATTCTCCTGCTTCTTTCCCAATTCCTCCATAAACCTCTATAACCAAATCATTTCTTTACTAGTCTCTGTAGCAGAAATATACTCTGCCTCTATTGTTGAAAGTGCAACAACCTATTGTAGTTTGGAAATCTAACTTATTGTTGTTCCACCTATAGTAAAAACATACCTTGTGGTGCTCCTCCTGCTATCTTTATCACCTACCATATCTGAATCAACATATCCCTATAGAACAGTGTCTGAACCTCCAAAACATAATGCATGAGTAGAAGTACCTCTCAAATACCTAAGAATCCACTTTACTACGTCCCAATGTTATTTACCTAGATTGTTCATATACCTGCTCACAACTCCCACTACATGTGTAATATCTGGTCTTGTACAAACCATTGCATACATGAAGCTACCAATTGTTGATGAATAGGAGACCCTAGACATGTATTATGTCTCCTATTGTGTCTTGGGACACATTTACTTATTTAATTTGAAATGGATGGAAAAAGGTGTAATAACTAGTTTTATGTTCTGCATTTTGAACCTTTCCAATACCTTCTCTATGTACTCACCCCGAGACAATGTCAATTTGTGATTTTTCTCTTCTCTTGTTATTCTCGTACCAAGGATTTTCTTTGTAGCAACCAAATTCTTAATCACAAATAAATTAGCTAATTACTTCTTGAGCACATTTATATCCTGCATATTAGACCCTGCAACAAGCATGCCATCTACATATAATAGCAAGATGATATATCTTCCATTTTCTAGTCTTTTAAAATAAACACAGTGATCAAAATTACATCTACTATAACCATGTTCTGTCATAAACTTGTGAAACTTCAAATACCATTGCCTTGGAGATTTCTTTAGGCCATACAAGATCTTCTTCAACCTTCATACCAAATTCTCCTTCCGTTTGACCTCATACCCTTGTGGTTGTTGCATATAAATCTCTTCCTCCAAATCCTCATGGAGAAAAGTTGTTTTTACATATATCTATTCAAGATGCAAATCTTACATGACCACGAGACTCAAAATAGTCCTAATTGAAGTCATTTTAACAACAGGAGAAACAATTCATCAAAATATTCATCAAAATCTATAAGGAATACAACCTACATCAAACCCGTTGTAAATTCCTCTTTGTTCTCTCATAGTCTCTTATATTAGAATACAATATTCTCTCTCATCCTTAGCCACAATACATTTCCCTCATAAAAATAGGGTTTCCTTCTAGGAAAAAAAAAACTAACATAAATTCTACAGTTATATATGCGACCTTATAATGAACGGTCCATATTTACAATGAAATTACAATATACATTTACAAGAAAAAAATTCCTTCGAGGGCTTCGCCCTCGAACCCCTGCTTGCCCCTGGATCTCGTAGAGGGGGTAACCCCCCTCTTCACTCCCCCACGTGGAATAGTGTACATTCTTCTGGGGTGTAAATTCTTCATGGGGTATAAACACGGATGAAAACAAAGACCTTTGAATCTGGAAAATAATCGATCTCCACAACCAACACATCCTTTTCTGAAACATCTCTTCAGTTGTAAGGATGAAATCTCCCTTATAGATATGGGTCTTGGAACTCCTTTCATAGTGTTATGTTTTCCTTATTCATCAAGACATGTAAATGTCTTGTTATGACAATCTAGGACAACATGATTCTTGTCCAACCATTCCATTCCAATTAGAATATCATAAGACCCCAACGATATAATATTTAGATTATCATTAATATTAAAACCATTAATAATTATGGAACAACCTCTGACTATATCATGGATTCTCCTTTTGGTTCCAGTGGCTAGTTGAACCAAACTTGATTTTTCAAGATTAATTTTCTCCAAATGTAATATATCCACTATTTAAGGATCAATGTAACGATGAATTGATCCTGAATCAACTAAAATATAAGAAAGATGATTAATGATTTTACATTCCACCTCAATCATATTGGATTGGTAATCTGCTTGTCGATCATCTAAGGATACATATATTCTTCCCATGTCTTCTACTATTGTAGCCTCTTGGATGTTGTACATGGTATTCAATTTGTCCTTTTTGTGAGAGAAATACTTGTACAAGTGATATTCTTTGCATCCTCAACATTGGATTGGTGGTATTCCCCTTTTTCCCAAGGATTCTTCTCTCTTATATTCTTCCTTATCATACTGGTCGAGATGGTTTTTATTTGGGCTATTTCTATCTAAAGGAGGTTTGAATCCTTTATTTCTCTTATCAAACTTCCCCTTCTTCTTATCCTTCCAAGATTATGCAAAGACTCTCTACCCTTTCCTTTCTCATACATGTACTTAGAATTCCTAATGGTCCTAGTCAAAGTCCTAGGTTCATAATATTGAATCTTCTCTTTATAAAATGATGGCTATCCACTCAAAAACCTTTGTACTTTCTCCTTCTCATATTGTATAAACCCCACATACTTTAGCATCCCCATGAAATTATTTTCATACTCTACCATGGTCATGCTTCCCAACCCGAGTTCAAAGAAATCATGCATTTTCTTGTCATAGAAGTGCTCTGAAAGGTACTCCTTCTGAAAATATTTCTTGAAATGCTTCCAAGTGATACTATTCTCATTAATGTGCTCAACTTGTTTCAAATGATCCCACCACATAAAAACTTTCCCATGTAAATAGTATGTGCAAATTTTGGCTTCTAGGTTTGATGAGTAGTTATGAAATTGAAAATACCTCTTGAGTCCAAGAAACTATTCCTCAACATCATCTTCCCTTTCATTTTCACCATCAAATGATGGTGGATTAAGATTCCTCGACTCTCCTTGAAAACTATCCAATTCTTGTCTTCTTCTTTGGTGCCTAGGAGGAGACACCTCTGGAATAATTATGGAATCTTCAGATGCATAAAATTTCCTTGCTGAGTAGGGAGGTGAGTGATGTCTGTGAGTTATGCTATCACTTCTTGAATAACCAGTTCTTTTGTGGTCATCTCTTCTATCATGACATCTTCCCTCTTCCTCCTATTTTGATTTTGATCCATTCTTTGTTTGCATCTACAACTGATTTAATATTTGCATCACTTGAGAATGTATCTTATTTTTTTCTCTTATTACTCTCTCATTGTCTGATTTGTAACTCTCCACTTCTATTTTTAGGCTTATCATAGTCTCTATCAATGTTTATTTCTCCCCTTTGTCCTAGTGTCCATTGGATTCTATCTCTACATTACCAACACTAATATTTTGACCTTTGGCCTATTTATCATGGCTAGAAGCTCCCTCTCTTTCTTCCATTTCTTTAATATGCATTATTATACTGAAATGATATGTTTACACCCCCTAATTTTGCAAAATGTACAAGCAACCATTTTGTTAGAATTATGCATATTATAAAAAAAACTTCCAAACAATGCTACATGTCCTTTTTATTCTAAATTCATCAAGAATATATTATCATTCTCCATTTAAAAAAAAATTCATGTTATCCTCCTTTGAATTATCTTTCCAATGACTATAATCTTGCACCAGTTCAATATTTCAGCTGAAAGTTATGGATTCCCAAAAAAAAATCACTTTCATCCCATTTTCTTTTGTTTTGCAATAGGATCTTGTCGAAATATTCCACAAATCCTTTAACTGGAATATAAATTCAAATTCTGCATAGGTTCTTCCTTCAATCCACTTTCCTTGTGACCATGGCTCTAAACCATGGGCTTATTCACTCTTTAGTGACTCCCTCTATATTTTTCTACATAGGGTCTTATTTGAACACAATGTCTAAGGTATTGGTTACTACCAATCCCTTCTCACCTCTAATTGACCCCTTTACCTTATCACGATACCGATGCTAGGACCAATTCCTCTCGACTTTAGAATTAGGCTATCCTCCCTTTTCAATCTTCCAACTTCTCCCTGAGTAAAAGTCATCAAAAATATTCTAGTAGCTCCACTAGCAGATCCGACAGTTGAGATTTGATCTCCCATCGAATGGATGATCCTAGTTCATATGGAGGATTCAACGAGATCGATGGTCATGACTTAATCATATGTTGATATGGGCATTCTTAACCAGTTCAGGACTTCGGTGCTCCGGGACTCCAGAACAGTACGACTCCTAAGTCACTCAACTCCCTCGAAGTGATACTTGTCAAATCTCTTACCATATCCCTCCATTTTTAAATCAAACGGTCATGAGAACTCTTGGAGGATCTCATATCAACAGACTGAGTGAATTAGCTACTCTGGGACTCTAGGACATTACAACTCTCAATTTTTTCAACTTCCCCAGAGTGATACCTGTCGAAGCAGTCATAAAATGACGATGCCTATTTATTGTTGGTTAACGCCTCCACTTACACTATCCTTCCACTATTTGATCCAATGACCATGACTTAATCAAGTGTTGGGATGGATGGTCCTTATTCATTTTGGGTTTTCAACACTCTAGGAATCTAAGATATTACAAATCCTGAGTCGTTCAACTCCCACGTAGTGATATGTGTTGAAGTTCTTACGCCATCCTTCCAATTATTTTTCTAACGGTTGAGAAAGTTCCCAAAGGAATATTACATCGATCCTCTATGTTAATTTGTAAATTCAATATTCATCACTTTCACTAGTAAAGACGTGGGACACCCCCATAGGCCATACTCCCAAAGATGACATGGCATGCTGATGTCACCTATGATGATGTGAACCCATGGTATGTGTGCCACGTGTCACTAAAAAATGAAAACTTTAGGGTCCAAAAGGTACTTAATATGGGTGAGACATGTCCCCACATGGTACCCCAGCCACATGGAATACAATCCATCATCATTTAAATGGATGGTCCACCATATCTGCTGCATATCTGACAACTTGCATTACTCCCATATTCTTCCTTCGATCTAACGTTCCGCGGGATTTTGGAACTTTGGGTTATAGCAGTTCTGAAATGGTTTGAGTCTCCCAGAGTTAACTTCCTAAAGTGGTCAAGGATGAATGACCTTGACCAATGAATGAGATTTCACTCGAGCCTCCTATCAGATCAGACAATTGGCAAGACTTCATGACTTCGGCCTTTTCCATGCTTATGCCTTATCTTCCATAATCACTGAAGTGATGAAGTTCCATAGTTTTCCATCTTTTTATTGGCTTCTATCAATGGATGTGATTTCTCCCAAGATCCAAAAGGGATAGCTACAACTCTACGATCCTTCACAAAGGATATATTTCTACATGATGCTTTACCTTATGTGTGATCTCTATAGTGCTATCTTTCTTGAGCTTTAAGATCACAAGGACATATCCATTTTTAACCATAGTACCCTATCCACAGTTCTAGCCCATACTAGTCTGTTATTTCAAGATAAAATTTTGATACCAATCTGTAATGTACTCAACCACCCATAGGTCTGGTATGCTACTTTAAGCATGCTTCCTAACTAATTTCGAATTCTTATCAAATTTTTAATTAATAAAGGTGCATGAAATATTCATATGCATAGATCAATATTCAAGCTACAATATAAAAGAATTGAACCATATGTCATGCACAATAATAACCAAAAAGCATGCATATTATAGATATAAATTTCATAGATAAATAAATGCACAACAGAAATAAATATGCACGTAAATGAAACCATGACAAAGAGAGCACTTATCTTTAATGAAATGAATCACCAACTAGTTGCAAACCATGGACGTTACACCCAACCGTAAACACTGTTGTTCCAAGTCTCAACAATAATGTCACCGTTGAGCCAGGGCTATGAATCCACAATGACAGTTCTAGAGCATCACTCAGCTTCCCAAACCCATTAGCACTCAATATCTCATAGGATTCTCAACAAACACAACAATCCAAAGTACACTAGCTCTCCTACCTAGCCTACATAACCCAAGAGAATGTATTGCCTTCTCTGCCACATAGTCCCTCAGGATGTCCACATCCTCCCAGGGATCGAGTGCATCTGGTCAAGAATCTCCATGTTGGGACTCTCATGATTCGTAGCTGTGGGAAAAACTTAACACATGCCAATGATAATCAGACATGCAAGCAATAATTCATGTCTAGAATACACGAGTAGTCACTACTTCCAACCAAATCATGGATCCTCTCCACACTTCATTTTTCTCTCCCCATTAAAGAAAAATGGGGAGAGAAAAATGAAGTGTGGGTGAAAGATTTAATGGAGAGAGAATAGAATGAAAGGTGTGAAAAATGAACAATGAGTGATTGAGTGAATGAGTGAATAAGAATCCCCCAAACAACCCACAAGATGGGTTTATATCTTTACTTGTAAATCAAGAATGACATGGTCTTCCCCAAGAAGCTCATGTAACCACTCCTCTCCATTAAACAATTATGGGTAGATAAAATAAAAAATAAATACTTATCCCCTAAAGCCCCTTCACTTGTGGAATCATAGCCCCCTATAACTATTATCCGTGTCCATCTATCAGACAATGATGTATTTATTATTAATAATTATCAAAACATTACATTTCCTAGGCACACTTTCCTCTTTTAATTGTTTGGGTACTCTGGCCTTTCATAGATTAACAAAATACATTATTTAATACAGGGCTCAAAAACCCCAGGTATTGTAGCAAGGCACTAATCTTTTATTACATTGGAGAAATAAATTGTTTGCATTGGTAAATGTGATTTTGAGATATATTGATTCTATTAAAGTTGGATTATTTTCTACATGTTATAAGAATTCTTGTGCCCTAAGGACATCCTCTTTTATCCCATAAATTTTCTTCTGTAATAAATTTAATTCTACATCCACTAGGGCTACAAAAAACTTCACTTTCTTTCATTTACTCACTTCCCCACCATGGAAATTTACTTGTGAAACTAGATTATTGTTCTAATGTTCATTGGCTATATTTTTGATGGTTTACTTGTTGATTTATATGGTTGGAAATTCATGTTGTATAAATTTCTTGTTACATTCATAAGGCTTCTCTAAAACATTTATGATAACATCCTTTTCCAACCCCATTTTACCATAAAAAAGTTGAGTTTAAGCATTGGAATATTGTCTACATGTTTTGGGCTTAATTATCCAATAATCATTGGATAAATCTGATGGTTAATTGTGTATCTATTATAATTTTCTTACTTCCAACATAAATCTGATATATTCTGCAGTTCTGGGACAGAAAGATTAACTTGTTGATTCCCTATTGGTTTAGAGGCTAATCTTGTTATTTTTGGTCTTGTACAAGTTGCACTAATATTTTTTTTTAGGGATCAATAATTGGAACCTATTATCTCTTCCCAAGACCTAATTTGTAGCCTCTTACCTCCTTAATTATTGACCATATGGGTGGTGTACATTACATATTCCTTTACCACATCTCAATCCCCCTAGGGTCACCTGATATTCCCCCCTTGTGTAGGATTTTTTCTTCACTAAAGTGATGGGAGGGTTTATCTAAGGTGAAATTGGATAGACTCTCCCATAGTTGTCCCACTGTTTTATATTGGGTCGGGATTTTCCCAACCTAAAACCTGTGCGATAAAATTTTTGGCATCGTTGATGGGAAGGATTTTGAATCTTATTCCGTTCCCTAATGACACTTTGTCAATATTTCCTAAATCCATTTCCCATATATTTCTCGATGAATCCATTTGAGTGAAGTACCCTTTCCTTTTTCCCATTCTTGATGATCTAAAAATCATCTTGCGACTCCACTTGTGGAAAGTTCCCTTTCCCTTCCCTCCATTTTTTATGAACTCTAAGGTCATCTGGAAACTCCATTGAAGAGACATCCTGGATAATGGAACCATGAAATAACATGATTTACCATGGGCCTTCCACAAGGTGTACCCTTCTATAGAAGTTCAAAATATCCCTAGATACCTGAACCATTACCCTTCATGGTGGAAGGAAAATTTCCCCAAATTCAATGGTGACCCAACTCTAGCAGTCACCCATTTTTTGAACTATATTAGGTATGCTTCAAGTATAAATATAATGCATGAGGATATACTAATGAAAATTTTGTACCTTCTCTGGACTCAAGTCAAAGGAAGTGGCTTGCAAACTTGTGTGATCCAAAAAGTATCCAGTCTTGTACAAAGGTTGTTGAAGAAATTATCAAGTATTGGGGGCCAACTACTCAGGATTTGTAGAATAATCTTGAAGAGATCAAATATACCCTTTATAGAGAATGTTTTTTGGTGGATTAAGAGACAAAAATTGAAGAGTGTGAATTTGAATAAGAGTATCGCACACCACCTCCAGAAGAGGTTCTTGAAGAACATATCCATGAAGAAAGTTTTTAGGAATATCTCGATGATGAAGACCTTGATGAGACATCGATGTCCTTTTTTTCTATTGTTGATGGTGAATTTGTCCATCCTTTCCTTCCTCATTCACATGAATATGAAAAAATAATTATCTTCAATGATACAAATGATCTTGTGGAAGACCCTTATAATGTGGTTGATCAACACACTAATGATTTCATACATGTTGGGAGGCATAGATGGGATGTGGTTTGTTACACTTTTTATAAAGATCTAATTTACAATGTTGAAGGTAGTTCTCAAAAAAAAGGGGTTCAGTTTTCACCTTCAGAGGACTGGTCTTCATGAACCTGTGATTCAGATGCTTGGAATCCTCGTAATGATATGATCACAAATGTTTTGCGGGATGATTTTTCATAGAATTCTCATGAATATTTCCAACCACCTTCATGCTCAAATATTGATGGATACCAGCTCATGGCCAGCCTAGAGTAGTCAAACTCTCACCCTATAAATCGAAATTATTTTCATCTTGAATATTTTTATAGTGATTTGTGGATGAAGAGGCAACGTCTTTATTTCTTCATACATGAGAAAATCCCTTACCTATTTTCTTCTTCTCTAAGGAATCAACAAGATTTCTTGGGATATCTCATCTCTTCTTAGTATTTGGGAAGCAGTGGTGTGATAAATGAGGATGAATATGAGCCATCATCCTTACAGGGTATCCCTCTTTAGAGATAGATTGATTAGGATTGTGGCCATTCTCTCCAACATAATTACCTCCCTCCCAACCATCTCCATGAGTTTTATTTCATTTCATGATTATATGTCTATTTATGCTCATGATTATTATGTGTTGTACTTATCTTTGTTGTTTCACATGATTAAGCATAGGTGGAGATACCTTGATGAAATGATGAAAATGTGATTGCACTGGTTGTACGAATTCACCTAGCAGTTCAAGACCTTATCACTGGGGCCCTAGGTAAGTAGGTAAGTCATCTTTATTTCCTTGAATTTGCATCTTGATTGCTCATGTTAGTTTAGCTGCATTTCATATTTCATTTTTCTCTACTTGCATATTTCTTTCATCATTTTACATTTTTTAGTTTAGAAATTTATGAAAAATGAAAGACAAATTCTTTTCTAGATTAGTTGTCATTTTTTATTTTGAAATATATGGACAAAGGGTGATAGAACCACCCTAGATTTTCTGGTTTTATGTTTCAGTGTAGGAATGACTACACCAGGAGATGTTGTATGTCTAATCCACTCTATGGCGAGTACATGTCCCCAAGTAGGAGCTAGATGTTATCCCCAACTCTTAGGGGTAACTAAGAAGATGATGTCTCTAGGCCCTCAAGTTGCATACATGGAGTACTGAGAGACAACGTGACCAATAGTCTCCACTTGAACAAACATAGACCCACCTTACCATCACAGTTTCAAGATCATCAAGACTATATCCACCACATCAGTTTGCTTCCAGAAGACATTTTGTATTACTCCATGAGGTACAATATAGGTAACATGGTGAGTGTCATTTCAATATTTGAGGCTTTTGAGTTTGTTGCATCTATAACTGCACATTATTCTCTTTGCTCGATTTCACTTTGGTGGTTAACATTTCTCCCTAATAAGTGGGTCAACTTTTGGGATAGGTGTGCTACTAGAAGGTCCTCTTGATGAGTCGTGATGCCATCGTCAACCATACTTTACACTTTACACATTTCATCCCTTCATCTCCTCACCTTTTTGGATTTTCGGATGTACTAACCCAAGAAGGGATTGTCCCTGATTTCATGGGAAGAAGGAGTTGAAGTCCTAGAGGCTTGTATCTCAAAAAATACAACATCCTATCATGAACCTTCTATATGCTCACTTGGGGATCCCGAGAGGACAATGAAATTTCTCTCAAAAGAAACTGATGGGACCCATGAAAAATAACTAATACAAATTCCAACTAAGGTGGAGCATGTTTGGGAACTATTTTTCACATTTAGGTAGAATCCCCACACATTAATTCAACTTAGGGAGGCATCATGTGACCAAGGTAGAGTCAAGGTGGGAAATATTTTTCATGCTTAGTTAAAAGCCCCACCTTGTATTCAACTTGGAAACATCTTAAAAAGGGATAAAAGGCAATAAATGTGCTTGGAAAAAGGTTGCATTGAAAATGAAGGTGCAACACACCCTCTACAAAGGCACCCATAAATGAGATACTACAGTCCCTTTTACATCATGAACCCCATACCCAAGAGTCTTTCCTCCATCCATGTCAGTTTGTCCACATGTCTTAGAGAGGGGCTTGTTGGTTATGGAGCCTGATTATCTTCTTGATTCATGGTTCTTTTTTTTCAGTCATGTTTATACCCCATGAAGACTTTACACTTGGGAAGAATGTACACTTCTCCACGTGAGGGAGTGTAGGGGGGGTTACCCCCTCTACGGCGTCCAAGGGAAATCCCCCGAAGGAAAAATTCCCTTATAAATGTATATTGTAATTTAATTGTAAATATGGGCCATTCATTATAAGGTCACGGATCTGACAGTAGAAGTTATGTTAGGGTTTTTCCCCTAGAAGGAAACCCTCTTTTATGAGGGAAATGTATTGCAGCTATGCATCATTGTGAGTTTTGTATTATGAGAGAGGAGACTGTGAGAGAAAGAAGAGGAATTTATAGCAGGTGTGTTGTAGGTTGTATCCCTTCATTTGTTGGATAATAATAAAGGAAGGACCTGGCAATTTCTCTGGTGGACATAGACAACACTAGGTGAACCACGCATATTTGTGTCTCTATTGTATTGTGTATCTTCTGTGTTTTATTTATGAATTTGTTTTACTTTATTTCTTTGTGATCCTATTTTTATAACAATTGGTTTTAGAGAAAAAGGTAACTCGCAGGAAAAGAGGGTTCCTGGTTCGAGTGGGAGCAATGGCGGAAGATGGACAGTTTAGGGTCAACAAATTTAACGGCCAAAACTACAAGTTATGGAAGATGCAGATGGAAGATTAATTATATCAGAAGGATCTATTCCTACCATTGGGTGGAATAACAAAGAAGTTGATGGCCATGAAGGATGAAGAATGGGAGGTTCTTGACAGAAAGTCACTAGGAACAATATTGTTGAGCCTAGTAGTGTCTATGGCTTTCAATATTTGAAAAGAAAAAAACAATGAAGGAGTTGATGGATGCATTGGCTAAACTCTATGAAAAAACCTCAATGTCTAATAAGGTATTTATAGTGAAGATATTATTTAATATGAAGATGTCAGAAGGTGGGTCTATTGTAGATCATTTAAATGAATTTAATATGGTTACTAATCAACTAAGTTATGTAAAAGTGGACTTTGATGATGAGTTTATGGGTCTTCTAAG
Organism: Picea engelmannii; assembly: GCA_009831015.1. Taxonomy (NCBI): domain Eukaryota; kingdom Viridiplantae; phylum Streptophyta; class Pinopsida; order Pinales; family Pinaceae; genus Picea; species Picea engelmannii. The sequence goes on from ML778522.1 coordinate 447,298, forward strand.
CTTGTACTCATTGCCAGAAATATGGAATGACTTGGTCATGGTTGTATGTAACTCTATATTTGGTTCAAACAATTTAACATTTGATGATGTTTTTGGTATTATCCTTAGTGAGGAAATGCGACAAAAAATAACAAGCGATACATCAGGTAATATGTTAAAAATGGAGAATCGGGGAAGACAAAAGGATAGAGGAAAGGGCTCAAGGAACCACGGGATTTCTAGGAAGGGAAGATCCAAATATAGATTTGGAAAGATAGAGTGTTGGAATTGTGGGAAGAAAATACATCTCATGAAAGACTGCAAATCTCGAAAGAAACAAAGAGATGGATAGCAGGAGAAAAATCAGGAAGCAATGTAACAGGTGATGTGTTACAGGATGCTTTGATTCTTTCTGTAGATAATATTTCTAAGTCTTGGGTAGTAGATTCAGGGGCTTCATTTCATGTCACACCCCATAGGAAACATTTTCTATAATATGTTCAAGGTGATTTTGGACAAGTTCATTCGGGTGATGATGCACGATTCAAAATTGTTGGAATGGGAAAGGTAAAAATAAAGAAAATTAATGGAAACCAATGGTTGTTGAAAGAGGTAAGACATGTTCCATGTCTAAGGAAAATCTAATTTCAATAGGGTAGTTGGAAATTGAAGGTTGTATATCCATATTTACAGATAAGGTGTGGAATGTCACCAAAGAATCATTTGTGATAGAAAAAGGAGATAAGGTAGGTACATTGTATTTATGTACTAGTAATATTGACTCTTCTATCTCCTTAGCTTCTACAAGAGTGGATACAGTACTGTGGCATCATAGGCTTGGACACATGAGTGAGAAGGGGATGCAAATGCTTCACTAAAGAAATTTGTTTCTATATCTTAAACAAATTGATTTGGATTTCTATGAGCATTGTGTTTATGGAAAACATAAGAGAGTCAGATTTCTTAGAGTTGGAAAAAAAAGAAAAGTGAAAGGTTATAGATTGTACATACATATGTATGGGGACCAAATCAGGCATCATCTCTTGGTGTATGTCGTTATTATGTTACTTTTATTGATGATGCAACTAGAAAAACTTGGGTTTATTGCATTCGACAAAAAATTGTTGTTTTTGATACTTTTAAGAAATGGAAAGTTTTGGTTGAGAATGAGACAAGAAAAGGTTGAACTATCTCAAATCAGACAGTGGAGGTGAATATTGTAGCAAGGATTTTTATGATTACAATTTATACCATGGGATTCGTATATAGAAGACAATTCCAGGAACACCACAATAAAATGGTGTGTCAAAAAGGATGAACAGGACAATCATGGAGCGTGCAAGGAGTATGAGATTGCATGTTGGTTTTCCCTTATAGTTCTAGGTAGATGTTGTAGATACTACTATTTACTTAATAAATAGAGTACGTTGAATATCTTTGGATGGTAGAATTCCATAGGAGGCATGGACAGGTAAAAAGGTAAACTATTCTTTTTTGAAGACTTTTGGTTGTGAATCGTTTGTCCATATTGATAAAGAAAATAGAACAAAGCTTGAGGAAAAATTCAAGAAGTGTACCTTTATTGGATACAATGTTAATGATTTTTGTTATCTCTTATGGGATTATGAAAATAAAAAAATCATTAGCAGTAGATATTTCATTTTCAATGAGAAGGTCATGTACAAAGGTCAGTTGTAGGGAAAGAAACAGGAAAAAGAAAAACCAGAATACACAGTGTTTGATGAGATCACTGGAAACGAAACTCCAAAAGTACTAGAAAATCAAAATGTACAACAACAGGATCATCGGGTACCTCAAAATCCTGCAAGTGTTGTTAGAATATCCCTAAACAATAATCTCATTCATTGTATTATTTATTGTTGATTGATTCTAGTGAACCAAAATGTTATGAAGAGGCAATGCAGAAAGAAACCAAAAAGAAGTGGGGGCAAGGCATGAAATAGGAAATGGATTCCTTGGTAAATAACCATACTTGAGACTCGATTCAATTTCTTGCAGGAAAAATAACATTCCAGAATAAATGGGTTTGAAATTTGAAGGAAGAAGATGGAGGATAAAAGCGGTACAAGGATAGACTTGTTGTAAAGGGGTTTGCATAAAATAAAGGTATAGATTTTGATGAAATATTTTATCTTGTTGTTAAAATGACTTCAATTGGGACTATTTTAATTCTTGTGGAAATAAAAGATTTGCATCTTGAACAGTTATATGTAAAAACAACTTTTCTCCATGGGGATTTGGAGGAAGAAATTTATATGCAGCAGACATAGGGGTATGAGGTCAAAGGGAAGGGGAATTTGGAATGCAGGTTGAAGAAGAGCTTGTATGGCCTAAAGAAAGCTCCAAGGTAGTGGTATTTGAAGTTTGACAGGTTTATGACAGAACAAGGTTATAGTAGATGTCATTCTCATCATTGTGTTTATTTTAAAAGGTTAGAAAATGGAAGTTATATTATCTTGCTATTGTATGTAGATGACATGCCTTTTGCAAGGTATAATATGCAGGATATAAATGTTCTCAAGAATAAATTATCTAATTCATTTGTAATGAAGGATTTGGGTGTTGCAAAGAAAATCCTTGGTATGAGAATAACAAGAGACATGAAAAATTGCAAATTGACATTGTCTCAGGGTGAGTACATAGAGAAGGTGTTGGAGAGGTTTAGAATGAAGAATGAAAAACTAGTTAGTTCATGTAACACACCCACTACGGCATGAAATTTTTTTTTTCCTTTTATTGAGGGACAGAATCCCTAAAGTCCTACGGGGCTTAGCGCAGGCTAGCTCTTCCCTTTTCCACCTACATGTGATCATCGGTTATAACCACTGGCCAAACAACTAGGCACCTTTTTGCATTTCATGACTCAATGTTATAAGCAAGTCGAGTCTTTTGACTCTGCAAACCCCAAAATTCCAAAATGATGAACCCCAAAAGGGTTGGTGAGTGAAAAGCTCCCTGCTTGGGTCTTGTCCATGTGACCCTATTCTGTGACCATGCGCTAAATTGACAAAGAAATTACTAGCTTTTCATGATTTGGGGAATCGCGATGCGATGTCTCTTCCTCTCCCTTTCGAATCCCTGAAAACTCCATAATCTCCAAATTTCCCCTCCAAAGGGAGATCAATGGCTATAAGCCTCTCCTGATCCGTCAGTCCTGGCCGTATCAGGATTTTGGAAATCAAGAGTTTGAAATGGAAGAGAGTCGAGTCATTTGACTCTTCAAACCCCAAAACCTGATACTCGAGTTCTTGTATGAGATCCAACGGCTCTCGATGTATTGGATCCAACGGTTCAAATCTTTTCAGAGTTTCATGAACTAGAAGTTCACGATGCAATGACTCCAAAACTCTTTTCGCTCTAATCCTCAAATCCTGATATGGGGATTCGTGTAGAAGATCAACGATCCTCAAGGATTTTGATCCAATGGTCCACGGGATTTCAGAGCTTTTCCCGAACTCTAACTGCTCACCACACATCTCCTCCGATGGACGATATAGATCCTTTCAGGACTCCTCCTTTCTACCATAGAGCGCATCGGGGTTTCGGGTACAAGGATTTCACAACTTGCGAAGACAAGGGTTCTTGCCCTTTGGTTTCCTGGGTGTCGAAACACCGAAATGTCGACCGACAGCCATGTGTCCCTCTGATGGATGGAAATGTCGACTGGCAGTCACGTGTCCCTCTAATGGACGACTGCAACCTTTAACCATGATCAATCATTATGATCTTTTCAGGATGATCAACAATCACGATCAAATCTCAACTTTCTCAAACTTATTCACACTTAAACCAATTTGGGGTTTCACTTACCAGGATTTCATGGCCTGCGAAGACAAGGGTTATTGAACTTTGGTCTCCCAGGTGCCAAAACACCGACCAACAGCCATGTGTCCTCTACAAATGGATGTTCTAGGTAACTTGCATGGATCTTGGGATCTACGGTCCCGATTCCTCCGCTACTCATGAAGATAAAAGAAATAGGTTGAGGTATTAATGCCCTCATTTCTTCATCCAATCTAACGATCGCGACTGACCTCAAATCTTCCAACAAGATATCATTCTTCAATCGATACTTATCCACACATTGTCATTTTAGGACTTCATAAATTGGGGTTTTGGGATTCGCGAGTACAAGAAAAATCGCACCTAGATACTACGGGTGTCGAAACTCTGAAAACTCTTAATTTACCCCCATGCTAATAATTTGGGATTTCGCAAGTCGAGGTTTTGGGACTTGTGAGTGCAAGGGGACTCACCCTTAGGTACTCTGGGTACGGAAATGCCGAAATGTTGGGATCTATGAGGACCATTCTCCCTCGTGCAAGAGTTTAAGGCTTAAACTATAACATCCTCCTTCAGATCCTTAGGTAATTTACACCAGGTTTTGAAGACCAGACTGGAAGGTCTTCTCGAAGGTAAGGAAGTGGTCTCGAAAGGGTGCCTTCATGAGGAAATCTATCCAAGGCATCAGGTAGGACAAACATAGGAACAAATCCCCTGAGAACAGACTTGAAAATCTGTATTAGCTCATCATCATATATATATATATATATATAAACATAATCCATATGTGGTATTTCCAATAATAACATGCAGCCATCATTTATGATCAAAACACCATGTAGACAGTCTTACACTAAAACCATTCATAATTTCACAAACTATGAACATACATGTCAGCATATAAATTTCAAGATACAAGATATAACACTTATCAGAAAAACACCAGAGGTGATGCAACTGTTGAGAGGGGTGCTCATTTAGACCATACTGTAGGCTTAGTGACTCCCAATGGATTTACCACTAGCCACCCCCGAGATGAGACCACGATGCTACGAGGATGAGTCTCTATTTTCCAGTGATCGATAATGAAGGTTACTCTCCTTCTTCTCCACTATCACTCACTCTGTATTTTCCAGAGTTCTTTCTTCTTTCTCTCGCGTCTGGCCCTTCATCGCACACTCTTCCTGCCTTTTCTCATTTCGGCGAGGTTTTTTGTGGCATGATTTTCCTCATGGTGGTCAGGTCTAAGGACTCTACAGATGGGAAATTCACACCCATACCTCATTACTCATGAGGATCCATTTACCTACCAACCTAACGAGTCATTTAATTCGGGGCCAGCAAGCCACTCTTGGTTCTTCGGGCCAGTGAAGTCCAAATACGGTATTGGTTTCGGTGGAAGTTAATGCCACCATTCCAGGTGCCTTCCACCACCTTTCTTCAACCATCGTGGTCTCTTTTTCAGTACACCCCCCTCTCAGCATTCTTGCAATATATATATATTCATAATATTATTTACGTTCATCGACCTTTTTCACAAGGTCCATTCACATCACACATTCACATTTCTGAGTTTGCTGCAATACTTGGCCAGTATAGTTATTTTTACAGACTGGGGGAAACAGTGTGTTACAATTCCCTCCCCCTTAAAGGAACATCGTCCTCGATGTTCTATCTATCAACTTGACATGCATGTACATATGTAAACAAAATCGGATATGCTCATTTCATGGCATCCTCCATTTCCCATGTATCCTCATCTGGGACAAAATGTTTCCATTGCACCTTGACCTGTGCAATGGTTTGGTTCTGAAGCAGGGTTTCCTTTCTATCCAGTATGCATTGAGGTTCTGGTAGAAATTCTCCCTCCGGTTCCACCTGGATCATAGACCAGTCAATTATATGGTTAGCATCATGTACATATTTCTTCAATAATGAAACATGGAAAACATTATGTTCTTTTTCTGTGGGAGGAAGTGCTAGCCTATAGGCTACAGGTCCCACTCTATCTAGAACCTCAAAGGGTCCACAATACCGAGGTTCTAACTTGGCACAAGCTCCCATTTTCAGGGAACTTTTCTTGGGCCTAACTCTAAGATATACATGATCTCCCGCTTTGAACTCTCTTGGAGTTCTCTTTTGGTCGGCATAACTTTTCTGTCAGTTCTGAGCGACCTTTAGGTTTTGTTTTATCTGATTCACTTGTTGTTCCATTTCTTTCAACATGTCGGGTCCAAAAGAAATCTTGTTTATGGGATTACTCCAACTGATAGGAGTGTTTCATGGTCTACCATAGAGGACTTCAAAGGGACATCTTTAAGGATGTTTGGTAGCCATTGTTATAGGCGAATTCTACTAGTGGTACCATCTTCCCACTTCTTGGGTTGATGCATTACATGTATTCTTAGCATGTCTTCAAGTATTTGGAACTCTTTCTGTCTATCCATTGGTTTGAGGGTGATAGGCGGTGCTAAACAACAACTTGGTCTCTAAACTCAACATCAGTGATTTCCAAAAGTTGGAAGTGAATTTCGTGTCTCTGTCAGACATGATCTCTTTTGGCATGCCATGTAGTCTGAATATCTCTGTCATGAATACCTAGGTGATATCTAATGCTTTGCAAGTCGATTTGATGGGGATGAAATGAGCAGACCTGCTCAATTTATCCACCACTACCATGATGGCATCATTCTGTTTGGTCGAGGTTGGTAATCCGGTGATGAAATCCATGGAGATGGTTTCCATTTCCATTCTGGGATTGGTAGAGGTTGCAATAACCCTGTTGGGTGTTGGTGTTCTACTTTAACCTGTTGTCACTCTATGCATTTGGCCAAGTACTCGACTATGTATTTCTTCATTCCAGGCCAATAGAATTGCTTCCTGGTGGCTGTGATCATCTTCTGGTACCCTGGATGACCAGAATAGGGTCTTTTATGTAGTTCATCCAGTATGAACCTCTTCAATTCGTCACAATTTGGAATATAAAATCTTCTTCTGTAAGTGAGTAGACCTCCTTCGGTCATCTAGTATCCTTCATATTTTACTCCGGCGGGTTCTTGTTGTAGGTACATGGTCATGGTCTGGACAAAGGAATCTGTTTCTTGTTCATTTCTAACTCTTTCTTTGACATCCGTCTCACAGGTGCTCACCGCTACTAGGTGAATTTTTTTCATACTTCTGCTAAGGGCATCCACCACCTTATTTTCTTTTCCTTTTATATGTTTGATTTCAAAATCAAACTCGCTAAGGAGGGCCATCCACCTAGCTTGTCTAGCATTGAGCTTTGGTTGATCAAACAGATATCGCAATCCACAGTGATCTGTCATAAGTACAAATTTTCTTCCCAGGAGGTAATGCCTCCACATTTTCAAGGCATGCACTATGGCATCCATCTCTAGATCATGGGTCACATAGTTGAGTTCACTCTCATTCAATTTTTGGGATTCATAGTAGACCACACTTCCTCCCTGCATAAGGACTCCTCTGAGCCCTTCCTTACAGGCATCTGTGCACATGAGGAAGTCATCTTTGGGATTGACGATCTTCAACATGGATGCATGGGTCAGTAGATGTTTTAGGGTTTGAAATCTTTCTTCACATTTCTGTGTTCACATGAATTTTGTCCCCTTCTTCTGGAAGGAAGTGATTAGACAACCAATCTTGGAGAATCCTTTTATAAATATCCTATAGTAGCCTGCTAATCCCATAAAGGATCTGACATCCAAAACATTCTTTGGGGTAGGCCATTCCATGATAGACCTGATCTTGTCAGGGTCTACTGCTACCCCTTCTTCAGATAGGATCTGGCCTAAGTAATGTATTTTCTTCTAGAAGAAGTCACATTTCCTGAATTTGGCATAGAGTTGATGTTCTCTTAGCACTTGCAGCATAAGCCTAAGATGCTCTTCATGCTCTTCTCTATTCTTGAAGTAAATTAATATATCGTCAATAAAAACTAGCACAAATTTGTCAGGGAATTTACAAAGTACATTGTTCATCAAGCACATGAAAGTGGCAGGGGCATTGGTTAACCCAAATGGCACTACCACAAACTCATAGTGACCATACCATGTCCGAAAGGAATTTTTATGGATATCTTCACCCTTGATTCAGACTTGATGGTATCCTGACCTCAATTCAATCTTTGAGAAAATAGATGCACCCCCCAATTGTTCAAACAGGTCATTGATCCTGGGCAAGGGGTACTTGTTCTTTATGGTTACCTTATTGAGTTGTCTATAATCTATACACAGTCTAAGGGTACCATCCTTCTTTTTCACAAACAGGACTGGTGCTCCCCATGGAGACACGCTAGGTCGAATATAACCTTTATCCATCATTTATTTTAATTGCAATTTGAGTTCAACTAACTTGGGTGTGCTCATCTGGTAGGGTGTCCTAGACACCGGCACTGCTCCCGGTGCAAGTTCTATCAAGAAGTCTATGTCCCTTCTCAGAGGTAGACCTGGTACCTCTTGTGGAAATACATCTCTGCATTCTCTCAGGATAGGGTGATTGTCAGGGCTTGGTTTGTCACCTTTGATTGTTTTCAACACCTGTATTTCATATAGGGGACATCCCTTTCGACAATACTTTCTCATTTGCAGAGTTGATATTTGTCTTGCTGAGACAGGTTTTCAGATCCCTTGAAGGGTTATCCTTTTCGCTTCTTTACTTACACATTCTAAGGTTTTATGGTAATAGTCCAATCTGGCTTTATGGGCAGCTAGCCAGTCCATACTAATCAACAGATCATATGATCCCAAGGGTAATATGTTAAGGGTTTCTTGGGTGGGGAATCTACCCAACATCAATTGCCAGGCTGGTATAACCTCTGCTACCCTTCTTTTGGTGCCAGTGGCTAACTCAACCAACCATGGCTTGGTATGTTTTTGTGGCTGTAGTTTACACTTATCAACAACGTTAGGGGCTATATAACTCAAATTTTAACCAGGGTCAATCAAAACAGACACTAGATGGTTGGAAATCATACCTTCTATTTCCACCACTGAAGCTTGGTGGTCATCTTGGTTATTATCCAAGGCTGCATAAATTTGCGGCACACTCCTGGCCACATCATTGATGGTAGTAGCTTCCTGGATGTTATAAATCCTTCGACTATTCTGTTGTCAGTGTGGACAGTCTCTCAATAGATGTTCTTCCCCGCAACCCCAACATTTCAAAGGTTCTCTCTTTGGGTTATCAGTCTTCGCTAATATGGGTCCAGAAGTTGTATTTCCTCTCAAGGAGGGAAAACTTTGTTGGTGCATACTCCAGGCTGGGAAGCTCATTCTTGGGTTCTTATTATAGTTCTTAAATCTTGGGGATTCAATCCCCTTTTTCTGAAATCTTGAACTATTCTTCTGTTTCCATCCTTCGCAAGGTTCTGCTTGATTCCCAAACTGTTCATGACAATAGGTTGCCTTTCGAATAGTGCCCTCTAGAGTCTTTGGCTCATCAAATTCAATTTTGTTCCAATAGTCCTTAGGTAGTCCACTGATGAAGCATTGTACCTTTTCATTTTCCTCTTTTATATAAGGTACATATCTCAACAAATCGAGGAATTTGTTGAGATATTCTTCTATAGTGAGTTGTCCCAGTTTGAGTTCATAAAACTCTTTAGTCTTTTCGTCGAAATATTTTTCCGACAAATACTTCTTCTGAAAGTATTTCTCAAATTGTTTCTAGGACAATTCCTCTTCGCGAACCCCTTTCACATTCTTAAGGTCTTCCCACCAAATGGAAGCCTTTTCGTTCAATTTGAAGGTGGCCACTCGGGCCTTCAAATTTGTTGAAAAGTCATGGACTCTAAAATATTTCTTTAGTCCAAGCAGCCAGGCCTCTGCTTCCTCTCCCTTCTTTATTTCACCATCAAAGGAGGGTGGTTTGGCTTTTATGAATTCTTCAAAATTACAACCTTTGGAAAGATTTTTCTTCTTTTCTTTCTTTTAGGAATAGGAACTGGTTCTACTGCTAGAAGAGCCCTTTGAATCGCTCGCTTCCTTCTCAGAGGAATCATCCGCCGCTTGTCCTTTACCTCTGGGGTGGACCTTTTTCATGGTGCTCCTCTTAGTGTGTCCATTGATATGACCCTATTTTTGAGTTTCAGGTTCATGCTGCATTTTTCTTTGTAGATCGGATAAACTCTGCAGTAAAACTGCATTAATTTTTGTTTGTTTTTCTTGTTCTTTCATCATCCTTTCATTGTCAGCCTTGCAACTTTGTAATTCGACCATGAGACTCTTCACAGTCTCGTCTAGATCTAGAGGGGTCCCTACTGTCCTCCTTTCGTCAAACTCTTCATCTCTATTGTGGGATCCCTCTCCCGCTTCATGGTGAGTCACCATACTATGCGTTGATAATTTCTCGTGGTTGATCTTCTGCTTGTGTGCAAAAGGAAAAACGTTGGTTGTTAGTCAATATTTATATTTATTTATAACCAGTACATAATTCATATTTTTCTCATGCACACACACACAGTAGGGGTTTTTCATTCTTAAATTCATCTTTTGATTAGGAAGGTTAAGACAGGGGGTTACTCCTTTTAGGAGTTGTTTGAACAGAGCTTATGTGCAACTCGTTCATGAGCCCAAGAAGACCAAGTGTTGTAACCATGATCTGATACCAATTTGTAACACACCCACTATGGAATAATAAATTTTTTTGTCTTTTCTCAAGGGACAGAATCCCTGAAGTCCTACGGGGCTTAGCGCAGGCTATCTCTTCCCTTTTCCACCTCCATGTAATCATCGGTTATGATCACCAACCAAAAAACTAGGCGCCTTCTCGCATTTCGCGACTCAGGGATATAAGCGAGTCGAGTCTTTCGACTCTGAAAACCCTAAAATGACGAAATATCGAACCCTGAAAGGGCTGGCGAGTGACAAGATCCCCACTTGGGTCTTGTCCACATGACCCTGTTTCATGACCACGTGCTAAATCGAAAAAGCACTTACCAGCTTTTCGTGATTCAAAGAATCGCGATGTGACATCTCTTCCTCTACCTTTTGAATCCCCGAAAACTTCGTAATCTCCGAAGTTCCCCTCCAAAGGGAGATCAATGGCTATAATCCTCTCTTGATCCGATGGTCCTGGCCATATCAGGATTTCAAAAATTGAGAGTTTGAAATTCAAGAGAGTCAAGTCTTTCGACTCTTCAAAACCCGAAACCTGAAACAGGGTGTTACAGTACACCTTTGGCCATCCATTTCAAATTAAATAAGTAAATGTGTCCCAAGACACAGGAGGAGATAGAATACATGTCCAGGGTCCCTTATTCATTAGCAGTTGGAGGTACTTCTACTCATGCATTATGTTTTGGAGGTTCAGACACTGTTCTACAAGGATATGTTGATTCAGATATGGCAAGTGATAAACATAGTAGGAGGAGGACCATAGGGTATTTTTTTTACTATAGGTTTAATATAAGTAATTTGTATTTCGAAACTACAAAAGGTTGTTGCACTTTTAACAATAGAGGAAAAATATGTTGTTGCTACAAAGGCTAGTAAAGAGATGATTTGGTTACTAAGGTTTATGGAGGAATTGGGAAAGAAGCAGGAGAATAGCAGGTTGTATTGTGATAGTGTGAGTGTCATTCATCTTGCAAATAACTCAAACTTCCATTATAATACTAAGAATATACAACTCAGGTACCATTTCATACGATATGTCTTGGAAGATGGACATTTGAAGTTGGAAAAGATACACACTAGCTAGAATCCTACAGACATGTTAACTAAGGGTGTAACTAGGGAGAAACTGAGTTCCTGCTTAGTTTTAGTTGGTATTCAAGAATGAATATGAATATGAGAAATTTTCTAGGTCTAAGAAGGTTCATAGTCCAAAATTTACAACAATTGTGGAGTTGTTGAGATCAGTCTCCAAGTGGGAGATTGTTGGTTGTGGAGCCTGATTATTTTATTGATTCGAAGTTCTTTGTTTTTAGCCGTGTTTATACCCCATGAATAATTTTCACTCAGGAAGAATGTACACTTCTCCACGTGGGGGAGTTTAGAGGGGGGTTACCCCCTCTGTGGGGTCTGGGGGTTCCATACCTCCAGTTGGGGGGTTCGGGGCCAAGCGAGCCCCCGACAGGTATTCGAGGGACAACGTTCCCCGATGGGGGTTCGAGGGTGAACCCCTTGAAGGAAAAATTTCCTTGTAAATGTATATTGTAATTTCTTTGTAAATATGGATTGTTCATTATAAGGTTGCAGATATGATGGTAGAAGTTATGTTAGGGTTTTTTTTCCTAAAAGGAAACCCTCTTTTATGAGGGAAATGTATTGCGGCTATGCATCGTTGCAAATATTGTATTCTGAGAGAGGAGACTATGAGAGAAAGAAGAGGAAGTTACAGTGGGTGTGTTGTAGGTTGCATCCATTCATATGATGGATAATAATAAAGGAAGGAACTGTCAATTTCTCTTCTGGATGTAGCCCACACTGGTTGAACCACGTATATCTGTGTCTCTATTGTATTATGTATCTTTTGTGTTTTATTTCCGCAATTTTTTTATTTTATTGCTCCTCGATCCTGTTTTTCTAATAGGGCCTGCTTGGAAAACACTCCTAAATGTGAGGTACGATTCACTCAATAGGTCACTTTGTCAACCCGCCCATACCTAAACATGGAAAATTGCATAGGGTCTTTGAGCACTTATCTATTTTGACAAGGTAGATTGGATGTACATACTTGGATGGATATTTTATTGATTTTATTTACTCATCATGATTCATTTGAATTAAGATCCCTGGAGGGTGTATTCATAGTCTTTGTAGGACCTAGTTGGTGAACATATTTGGAAGAAAAATCCTAGCTTGGGATTCCTTTGGGTTTGAAGCCCATAGGTTGGATACCAGGGCCCACATGCCAGATGATGATGATTTCCTTTGGAGGCCTGAGATGACACCATAGAATACCTAAACCAACCTCTTACTATCACAATGACTTACACTTAATATCCCATTGTGAGAGGACTACTTGGCTGAAATTTGTGCCCTTGTTGAGAAAATTCTCTCTCTCTCTCTCTATCTCTCTCTCTCTCTCTCTCTCTCTCTCTCTCTCTCTCTCTCTCTCTCTCTCTCTCTTTTGTGATATGGTTTATATCTTGTCTAATGAAGTGAAGTGGTACACTAATATTGTAGGATATTTCTCTTTTCTTTGGTGATGGGAATAGCTTGTTAACTAGGGTTTTGTCTTCCATTTCTTGGAATTGGTAAGGAAAATATGCACTTTTTTAGGTTTATTTCTTGTTGCATGGTTTTTATTGGCTATATCCTTAGAGGATTATAAGGATTTACAACCTCCACCAATTTTTATAATTATTATTTGTTGAAAGGGATATTGCAAAGGTTGCTAGGAGGAGTAAAAGGGTTTACACCCACCTAGACTTTACCTTGTTAGGGTTGCTATCTCAAGCGAGTAAAAGGGCTTCACCCCTTGATATTTAGAAATCCTAACATAGTATGAGAAGTATCCACAACCCATTTTGAAAGGAACTAATTTTTTATTGCATTGGATAAATAAATTGTTCTCATTGGTAAATGTGATTTGGAGAGATATTATGTTTCTTCAAGTTGGATTATTTTCTACATGTTATAAGGATTATTCTGCCCTAAGGGCATCCTATTTTAGAAACACAATTTGTTGCTACAATAATTTTAATTCTACAGCCTTTAGGGTTGCAACAAACTTCACTTTCTTTCATTTACTCTCTTCCCCACTGTGGAAATTTACTTCTAAACGTAGATTATCGTTCTATTGTTCATTGACTCTATTTTTATGGTTTACTTGTTGATTTCTATGGTTGGAAATTGTTGTTTTTGCAATTTATTTCTACATCCACAAGGTTTCTCTAATACATTGTTGATAGCATTGTTTTGCAGACCCATTTTACCATCAAAAGTTGAGCTTAAGCATTAGAATGTTGTCTACATGTTTTGGGCTTAATTATCCGATAATCATTTGATGAATTTGATGGTTAATTGGGCAATTTCTATAACTTTATTATTGTTTATATAAATATGATATATGTTGTAGTTCTGGGGAAACAAGATTAACTTGTTTACTAGCCATTGGTTTAGGCTAATCTTTCTATTTTTTTTCTTGTACAAGTTGCACTAATATCTTTTGTCAGGGATCAATCATTGGAAACCTCTTATCGATTCCCAAAACCTCATTTTCAGCCTCTTACCACCTTCATCATTGACGATAGGGTGGTTTACATTACATCTTCCTTTACCTCATCTCAATCCTCCTAGTATCACCCATTATTCCTCCCTTATGTAGGATTTTTCCTTCACTAAATAAGGGGGAGGGTTTATCTAAGGTGGTAGTGGGTAGACTCTCCCATATTTGTCCCATCATTGTATATTGAGTCAGGATTTTCCCAACCTACAATCAGTGCAATAAAAATAACAAGAAAAATTCTAGAGTTGAAGTTGTGAGAGTGTTATAGATTACAAAGCTAACGATCATGGATTATCTCAGATAAAGGGGTTCCATGTTTATACTCTTTCCATGGACCATGGATTCTCTTACACAAAGGGTGTTGACCATGATGTCACTCTTAATTTAGGGTTTCAATATGAAGGATTTGAAATATTTTAGGTTTTTCTAGTTTCTAGAGTATTTTAACTACATGAGAGGGAATCTCATGCTCACTAGATGATGAATATATTGCATTAATTATTTCCTATACCATGATATTTTTATTCCATGATCAAGGATTCAAATCAAGTGGATATTTGTCTTTGTGACTTTGATATATCTGATACATTGATCTTGATGTCATATGGAGATGTGATATTCTCTAGAGGATTTCTTGGATATATATGTTGATGGGTCCAAATGGCCTATCAAGAAGGTAAGTGATAATGCTCGATGGAAGGTCCCAATTAGACCTACTCTCATTTGGTGTAGTGTTTCTTACTAGTATGTGGGCATGTTTTCCACTAAGAATTAAAAGAATAAAATCATAAAAACACTTAACTATCCCCAAAAGTGTTCTAATTAATTCTAAATCTAATCTAAGTTGAAATAAAACTAATATAACCTAATTACTACTAACCTATCTTGCGAGTGAAAAACTAATTTAATGAGTACAGTGAGAGATAATATCATCGAAATCATAAATAATTCATGTATGCTAATGATAAGTAAAAACAACAATGCTACAAATACATAATTATTTATTTGTACAATGCATTCATAACATTATTTTTGTACTCATAAGGGAACATGTGACAACATGAGCATTTAGAATAAAGTGAATAAATAGTTCAAACATCAGAAAATCTTATGTTACTCAAGTAGAAGAAAAATGCACAAAGAAAAGTCCCATATACATGTACTGAAATCACAAATTCCTAGAATGCCTCTTGTAAATGTGTTGAACCTACACAAAATAGATCTATCTAGAAAATACTACGCACATTTCCATAGAGATATTGATAAATAAGAAGGAGACAGAGAATGGAAGAATCATAATTAACCGTAATGAATAATGAATAATTTACACATGATATACTCTATATAACTCAATGAATGTGCACTAGAGAAGAAACAATGCACCATAGTGGTGGTCTAGAGAGATATGGGCACACACCAATAGTTACGGGAGTGAATTTCCACCTAGTCTAGTCTCTCAATTAGTTACGAGAGTGAACTGCCACCTAACGGAGTTAACTAGTCAACCAGTCTTCAGTTAACTGACTGAAAAGAGTGTAGTGAGGAGTAGATCAAGAATCAAGGGTAATGTACCATTCTAGTGATGATCCCAAGTCAAGTGTGCATTAGCATGGTGATGATCCCAATGTTGCATGGTGATAAAACCAATGCATCATCTAGACTCAACTCAACTAGTCAAACTGAAGTGTCAACTGAAGAGAATATTCTCCAGGTGCAATATACTCTACTAAAAAATAGGAGACTAGATAAATGACTAATAATGAATAATAAACAAGGAAAAACCTTAGGAAAAAGAAATCCTAGGTGTGTGTGAAGTAACTCCAACACCCCCCCTAAACATCACTATGTTGAAAATAAAGAATGGGTCCCGACAATGAGGCCATGTTAGGTACCCAAATACAAAATATACACTGAAATAAAGTGGGGAAAGAGGGAAAAACTCATGGGAAAATCCCCCCCTCGAGGCACAATGTATGTAAAGGGAAGAACTATAGTTTCTAGGCAACTGTGTCCTTCACTCCAAGATGACTTCACAGAGAATGGAACTTCTACTCAATGAAGGTATTGGTGAAGATGTATGTCATATGTTCTGTTGAAGGACAGAAATGTAGGTCGATGATCCCCTCGTGTACTAAATCCCATATGTAGTGCATGTGGATATCGATGTGCTTCACCCGCTACCTATGAACTGGTTTTTTGTAGAACTTCAGAGTGCTTTGGTTGTCACATCGGATAACGATCAACCGATGAAATTGAATTCCCAACTCAGTGAGAAAATGTTGTTGCCACATAACCTAAATGGTTATGTTAACTACCCCTTTGTACTTTACCTCGACTGAAGATAGATAAATGGAATCTTACTTCTTTCTTGAGAAACAGATAGGCCCGAAACCAATACTGAGTGAGTAACCAGATGTGGACTTGCGATCATTGCTATCACCAGCCCAGTTAGAATCAATAAAACCGATGATATTTAGTGTAGAGTCTGTTGCATAATGAATCCCAAAGGTGATGGTTCCCTATATGTATCGAAGGATATGATTTGAAGCCTTCCAATGTAGCTCATGCATCTCCTGCATGAACCTATAAACTATGCCAACTGCATTGGATAGGTCTGGTCTAGAGTGTGTGAGATACAACAAGCTCCCCACTAGTTGTCTGTACAGTGTGATGTCATCCAGTGGAGTCTCCCCACCATCCTCAAGTTTGAATACTGATAGGAAAGGAGTTGGAAAAGACTTGTAGTCTATCATGTCAAATCTCTTAAGGAGATCTCGTGCATACTTGGCCTCAGACAGTTTGATTCTTGATGCATACTGATTGCTCTCGAGTCAAAGGAATAAGTCTAGAAGACCCATTTTCGTCATCAAAAACATGTCATGTAGAATCCTCTTGACTTCAAAAATCATTGAAGTTGAGCAACCGATGATCAACAAATCATCAACATACATAAATAAGAGTAGAATTTAATAATCTATCCTGAGCATGTAGACATTCATGTCTGATTTACAACGTACAAGTTCTTTGACAACAAGTAGGAGTCCATCTAGCATACCATGTCCTCGAAGCCTGCTTGAGGCCATAAAGGGACTTCTTCTGTTGACAGACCAAACATGAGTCTTGCATAAATCATTGGGGCTACTCCATATAGATCTCCTCAGAGAGATCACCATGAAGAAATGAATTCTTCACATCCATTTGATGGAATTCCCATCCCTTGGATGTCATAATGGCAAGTGTGAATTGTATGGAATCCATATTCGCTAGTGGATTGAAGGTCTCATTATAGTCAATACCATGCACCTACAAAAAGCCTTTGGAAACAAGCCTGGATTTGTATCTGCTAATCTTTCCATCTGTTGCACTCTTGGTCCTGTAGACCCATCTGCATATGAAAATTTGCCTCCTAGAAGGAAGGGGAAACAGATCCCAAGTCTGGTTCTCAAGGAGGGAGTTGTACTCCTCTTGCATGGTGGATTCCCAAAAGGGATTTCCAATAACCTCGCCATAGGACTGTGGATATGAGGAATGAACCGAGAAAACATGCTTGGAGGGCAATGGTTCAGTGGTAGTGAGTTCAATAGGAGGCTTCTTGAAATTAGATCAAGTCCTTCTAGTATCACCTGGATCACAAACGAGATCCCATGCATCCTCAAGAGTAGTATGTGCCCACTTGGGCCTTTTCTCTAGCTCTGCAACTGCATCTGGATGCTCTGAATGTAATAAATCTTTATCTAAATCATCTTAGTCCTCTAAATCAAAACTCTCATCTGAAGAAGAGTTAGCATGTCCATGCTCATTGTCTCATATAGGTGGAAGAATGAAGGTGTCTGCATGCGACTGTTGAGGTACATGCAAGACACTTTCCTTGAATTGGATACTATGCTCAATTATGAGCCGGTCCGAGGAAAGCTCAATAAGCCTATATCCCTTCACATCGTTGTGGTATCTAGCAAAAATACACTCAGTTCTCTATGGATCAAGTGCCTTCCTCTTTTCAGAGGGAATCTAGGCCCATCCATTGGAATAAAAAATTTGAAAGTGGATCACTTCCAGTTTGAGGCCACTCCAAGCCTCATAGGGGGTCTTATCCTTGACAGATCTATGGGGAGATATGTTTTGGGCATGTTTTGCAAAATTAATTTCTTTGGCCCATAGTCTGTGTGGTAGTGAATTTGCATGCAACATGCAAGATTCCATCTCCTTTAGAGATCTATTTTTCTGCTCAGCAACTCCATTTTCCTACAAAGTATAGAGAACTGTGTGCTGAAACTGAATCCCTACCTCATGGAAAATATTATGGATCTCATGATTTACATACTCTCCCCCATTATCAATTCAAAGGACTTTGATATTATTTGTAGAATGTGTCTTAACCAAGGATTTGAAATCTTTGAGGTGTTGAAAGACCTAGAATTTTTGCCTAAGAAAGTAAATCCATGTAAAACGTGAGAAATCATCAACAAAAATGAGAAAAAACCTCGCTTTACTTACTAATGGATGCATAAAAGGGACCATAAGGTCACTATGGATCAGATATGAAGGCGCAGAAGCTCTATGAGAGTTTCCTTTGTCAAATTTCCCTTGAGGGTGTTTCCCGAGAACACATCCCTCACATACTTCCTTGGAGAAATGGATGTCTGGTAGACCATCAACCAATATTTTCTTACTAATTTGTTCCATGTATTTGAAATTAAAATTTCCAAACCTTTCGTGCCATATCCTACTACTTTCATCAGCATGAGTAAGCAGTAAAGAATAATTAGGTTCAATGATCTCAAAAAACATATACAATATACACTGATGATTTACCTCACCAGTAGAAACCCTGGAGTTGTTCTGCATGTCATAGATGTCCACAAAATTTGGTGCTAATATGACTCTCTTTCCAGTCCTGGAATTCTTCATATGATACATGGAGAGAAGGTTTATGGAAATCTTGGAAACATGCATCACATTCTCAAAGATTTCATTGGTGAGTTCAATCCTTCCATTGTCGATGAATTCGACTGAACATTTCCCCCCCGGTATAATAGGAGGACCTTTACATGCATCCAATTAATAATAGACTACTTTTGAGGTTTACATGTGATGTGATGCTCCTGAATCTATGATCCAAGCATCGGGAGAGGAGTTGATGGAAATCAATGCATGGCTAGAATTACCTTTCTTGGGATTTAGATCTTTTGGATTCTTCTTCTTGGCACCCTCAGGGATGCGATCTCCAAGGTTGTTTTTTTCTGAATTATTTGAGACATTAGATATATTTGTTTTTTCATGCATGCAGATTCTGGATGGATTCCTTTGTGACAGTACGTGCCTTTCTTCCCTTTTCTTCCCTTTCCCCCTTTGGATTCGAAGGCATAGGTGAAGGGTTTTCTGTACCCTTCATTCTTCATATGTTCATGAGATTTCCTTTTTTCTTTATCTTTAGATTTATGATATTGATTTCTTCCATCTTTCATAGTAAGTGCATGTGCCTTTGGGCCTTTGATTTTATCCATGTCGATGAGATTGGTTTTCTCTTGTGTTAGGGATTCGATAAAGTCCTCAACAGAAGGCATCTTCCAGGTGGCTCCGGAGGTGAATCTGACTGAATGGAATGTGGACACAAAAATGGAGAATTTAGGACCAAGTTTGGAGAGAATGGTGAGAACCATTTGTTTCTCCTCCTTAGATTTGTCAACCCTGCAAGCTTTGAGTTGTGACAATAAATCCTTGAATTTTGTAAAGAAATCTTGGATATTATCGAATATTTTTGGATCCAATGTGAGAAATTACACCTCCAGCATGTGTCCCATCATCTCATTCTATTTTCCAAAGAGCCCTTCCAAGTTGTTCCAAGATTTATTGGGAGTCTTACAAGAAGATATGTGAAAAAAGAGATCAGGAGAAATAAGACCGCAAATCATTCTGAGTGCTTCATCCATCCAATTTAAATACTTCGATTTTTCTATGGATGTTTTCAGTATTGTATCTATATTCAAGGCTAACCTATACAATCCTATTGTTCAGAGATGAATCATTATTCTCTCCTTCCATGCAAAATATTTTTAAGGTGTAAGAATGATTTTTTTTTGGGAATCCATCTTTTCGTTGTCTTCAATATTTTGTACCTGCAAAAAAAATTGGTATAGATTTTTCTTAGCAGTATACAGGCTTTGATACCATGTAAATGTGTTGAACCTACACAAAATAGATCTAGCTATAAAATAATACACACATTTGCAGAGAGAAATTGGCAAAGAAGAAGGAGAGAAAGAATGGAAGAATTGTCATTAACCGTAATGAATAATGAATAATTTACACATGATATACTCTGTATAACTCAATGAATGTGTACTAGGGTAGAACCAATGTGCCATAGTGGTGTTCTAGAATGATATGGACACACACCAGTAGTTACAGGAGTGAACTTCCACCCAGTCTACTATTAGGGTCCTAACCTGCACACAGGTAGAACAATATATTCAGATGTAATAAAGGTCAATATTAATAAGGCCTTTCAATAAAATAGAATAAGGAGGATGTAAGAAGACCTAATAGAAGCTTTTTCTTCTAGAAGGATCTTCGTCTAGATGCTTACTTTTAGTATAAATAGGAGTCGAGGGTATGAGAACCCTAACTTGTATATTATTGTAATAGAGCTATGCTCAACTGGAGGTTCACCCCTTGAAGAGGCCCGTGAACATTGTTTTCAAATTCAAAGTGTGATTTTTTTTATTATTCTCATGTCATTTCAGTGCTATTGTGGTGAATGTTCTAGTTATATTGTTGTTATTCTACCATTTCTAGCATTTTATTTATGTTCTTCATACATTTTATATCTGGTATATTACAAGTGGTATTAGAGCACTTTCCTCAGCAGAAAGTGTGGGTTAAATTTTTTTTTCAAGGTAGAGACGTATTCTAGCATCTTTAAGCCATAGAGATCTATCGTTACACACATAAACCTGTGGTTGAGGGATTCATACATGCAGGAAATACAAGTGGTATTTAAGCACACATTTGTTGGCCACCCTTGTAACCCCTGTTGGTACCCCTTCAAGTGGTAGCACATTAGACAACACCTGTGTACAGATCAGCCTAGATTACCTGAAAGCCCTCTTTAGATAAACTGATCAATCACCTAACTGTTATAGTTTCACCGAGAACAACACTCAGAAAGATACTCTCTAGTACCTGGGTATTCGGGTAGTACGACTAAGGGTACGGTCTATCCTCCTTAGTTAGTTCCCTGAGATATTGGGTCGAGTACTACTGTTGGACCCCACACATATATCAAATAGCTATATCACATGGAAAACCCTTATCTGTAGAACCCTTGAATACCTAACCCTTGGGGATAGAAACATAAACAAATTAAAACATACAAGATCTATTGCCACACAACTGTGTTCGGGTTGCCAAGTAAATACACATTTCTTTCTGGTTAATCATTTGGGCATTTCCTCTCTGCAGTATTGGATTCATCTCTTTTCCCTTATCACATTCATCCATACCATTTTTTGGTAAAAATTTTGACCCCTCCCGCCCCTTTTCAGTTCCCCCATCCTCATGGCCCATACCCTTAGCCAAGACTTAGAAACTCGCTTGTGTAATGCCCCTTCCACCTTCCAAAGCCTCATGAATCATGTCTTCCATCCTTTTCTCCACCATTTTGTCTTAGGTTTCTTTGATGATATCCTCATCTATAGAAAAACCTAGACAAACTATCTTTCTCATGTGGATCGAGTTCTCCATCTACTCTCTCAGCACCAACTTTTCCTAAAACAGTCTAAAAGTGCTTTTGGTGCCTCAGAAATAGAATACTTGGGTCATATGGTTGGAAAATATGGCATCGGGGTGGATCCTAAAAAGATTGAAGCTATGCAATACTAGTCTCACCCAAAGACTCTTAAAATCTTGCGTGGATTTCTGGGCTTAACGGGGTATTATCGCAAGTTTGTTCAGAATTATGGGAAGATTGCAACACCTCTCACTGCTCTCCTCAAAAAAAACTATTTCTCTTCGACTCCAGCCACTGCTCAAGATTTTCAAACCTTGAAAATGGCCATGTGCACCACTCCAGTCCTCGCCCTTCCCAATTTCACAAAGACCTTTGTGTTGAAATGTGATGCCTCGGGGAAAGGAATTGGTGTTGTCCTTATGCAAGAGGGTCGACCTTTGGCCTTTATTAGCAAGAAATTGTCTGAAAGAAATCTAGGAAAATCCATCTATGAAAAGGAAATGTTGGCTATTCTGCCTGCAATTGAACTACGACGCCCTTATCTATTGGGAAAACGTTTCCAAATTAAGACAGACCATCAAAGCCTCAAGTATTTTCTGGAACAACGCATTTCCTCCCCAGAACAACAAAAATGGGTGATTAAACTCTTTGGATATGATTATGAGATCATTTAAAAGAAAGGAAAAGACAATGTGGTTGCAGATGCACCTTCCTAGAAATATGAAGATGAAGGATCCCTTTTTTCTCTTTCATTCATTGTACCAAATTGGATCCAGGCCATTTGCCAGGAATGTCTACAAGATCCCAAAAGTTTACAGTTGATCCAACAATTGCAGTCCAATGCTCCATATTTCCCAGGGTACTCTTGGCTCCATGATGAACTTCCATACAAAGGCCATTTGTATTTAAGTAAACAATCAAAGATTAAATCCACAGTACTTTCTGAGCTTCATGCTACACCCACAACAGGGCACTCTGGGTTCACCAAAACCTATGACAGGGTCAAACATTCATTTTTCTGGGATGGTATGAAATAGTACATTCATAATTTTGTAGTTGAATGTGATGTGTGTCAACACAACAAGGGAGAAACAGTCAAATATCTGGGAACGCTACGACCACTCCCGATTCCACCTGCTATTTGGAAGGACATATCTAAGGATTTTATTACTGGCTTACCCAAATTGGGAAATAAATCCATCATCGTGGTGATTGTTGATTGCCTTTCCAAGTATGCTCATTTCTATGACCTTCAACACCCATTTACATCATCCATGATAGCTCAAATTTTCATGGATCAGGTCTTCAAGCTTCATGGCATGCCACACTCTATTGTTTTTTATCACGACCCAACTTTCACAAGCAATTTTTGGCAAGAATTGTTCAAGATATAAGGCATCGAATTGCATTTCAGCACATCTTATCATCCCCAGACTGATGGCCAAACGAAAGTTGTCAACAAGTGTTTGGAAACATATTTGAGGTGTTTTGCCTCAGAAAATCAAAATCAGTGGGCTCAATGGTTACCCCTAGCTGAATGGTGGTACAACACTTCATACCATACAACTACATGCATGACTCCTTTTGAAGCGGTATATGGACAGAAGCCACCTTCAGTTCTCTCATACTTAATGGGTGCCTTGAAGGTCCAGGTGGTTGACCTAACACTTGCATCTCAAGAGGCTATTCTCCATACCCTCAAAGAGAATTTGGTCATGGCAGAGAATCGCATGAAGAAACAAGCAGATCAAGGTCACTTTGAACGTCAATTTGCAGAAGGGGATTAGGTGTTTCTTCGACTACAACCTTACAAGAAAACTTCCCTCAAGGTCAAGCATTGTCAGAAGCTAGCACCCAAATTTTATTGTTCTTATACCGTTCCCAAGCATGTGGGACAAGTATCCTATCATTTAGCTTTGCCTAGTCATTCGAAGATACATCTTGTTTTTCATGTTTCATGCTTAAAGAAGGTGATTGGAGCTAAGTGCCAAATTCAAACCAACCTTCCAGAGTTAGATGAAGAAGGATCCATTTGGCTACAGCCAGAAGCAGTTTTGGACGAGCGTGAGAAGTGCCTACATCAGAGAACCATCAAGGAAGTGCTAGTCTAGTGGAAAGATACAACTCCAGCATCTGCCACTTGGGAACCAGCTACCATTCTACAGCAATTTCCTGATCTCAAGCCTTGTGGAAAAGGTTGTTTCTAAGGGGGAGGACATGTTAGGGTCCTAACCTACACATAGGTAGAACAATATATTCAGATGTAATAAAGGTCAATATTAATAAGGCCTTTCAATAAAATAGAATAAGGCGGATGTAAGAAGACCTAATAGAAGCTTTCGCTTCTAGAAGGATCTTCTTCTAGATGATTCTTTTTAGTATAAATAGGAGTCGAGGGTATGAGAACTCTAACTTGGATATTATTGTAATAGAGCTCTGCTCAAATGGAGTTTTCCCCCTCGAAGAGGCTCGTGAACATTGTTTTCAGATTCAAAGTGTTATTGTTGTTATTATTCTCATATCATTTCAGTGCTATTGTGGTGAATGTTCTGGTTATATTGTTGTTATTATGCCATTAATATCATTTTATTTCTGTTCTACATACATTTTATATATGGTATATTACATCTAGTCTCTCAGGAAGTTACGAGAGTGAACTACCACCTAGCTGAGTTAACTAGTCAACTAGTCTTCAGTTAACTGGTTGAATAGAATGTAGTGAGGAGTAGATCCAGGAATCAAGGGTAATGTGTCAGTATGGTGATGATCCCAAGGCAAGTGCGCATTATCATGGTGATGATCCCAATGTTGCATGGTGATAAAACTAATGCAGCATCTAGACTCAACTCAACTAGTCAAACTGAAGTGTCAAATGAAGAGAATATTCTCCAGGTGGAATATTCTCTCCTAAAAAATAGGAGACTGTATAAATGACTAATAATGACTAATAAACAAGGAAAAACCTTAGGAAAAAGAAATCCTAGGTGTGTGTGAAGTAACTCCAACATCTCTTTCTCTTTATTCATTGAGAAGTAATAGTAACATCTTTCATTTACCAAGGGAAAAATTCATCCTTTACATTCAATAAGCTCTCTTTTATAAGACAAGAGAGACTCTTCATCTCTAGTGATTGTTCACGTTATTTTCCCATTTTTTTCCATTTTACTTTTCAAAATTATTTTACATTTTAGAAATTGAGCATGTAGGAGTTAAAAACATAAGAAGAGACTCATTAGTGTTTATTCTCACCCTCGGGAAGTTTACAAATGATATCCATCTAAAAATGTTATTTACTTCGCATGTTGGTTTCATCTTTTGTTTCCCCAATATGTTTCTAGGTATTTATTATGCTTGTTTGTTGATTAATATCATCCTTCCTTCTTCATCTATGTATCATCCTTCCATCGTGCTCTTGTAGGTTTGATTTCAAATCCTATATCTTGAGTCATGGTTGTTTGAACATTGCACGACCCATTCTTCAATTAAATTTTGGCATCCTTTTTGTTCTTCATTTCTGGAAAATTTCCTCTCTCAATATGCCAAAATTTTATATTCCATCATGTTATTATCTCTTCTATATTTCTGATGAGCTATCTTAAGCTTGATTTCATTGCATGTAGACCCGGATATGGCTTCTTGAAGTTGGCGCAGTCAATCCCCCCCCCCCCCCGCGCAAATTCATGGTCTATTTTTTTCTACAAATTCTAACATGCATTGTCACTTGTCTATCTTGAAGACCTCCTAATCCATTCTTTGGCCTAACACCTTTCCAATGAGGTACCATGGGCTCAATTCTGGCACCTAAAATCCAAGATATGCTAGTTTCAAAAACAATGCTTAGCAGCCCTTGATCATGCCTATCAGTGAATCTGGGTCATTGATCCGTAACCTGAAAATAAAATCCCACATGCATAAGAGAATCCAAAAATAGGTGGTTTAAATGGTTGTATCCCCTTTATATAATTTGAATAAGAATATAGGAAAGGCATACGACCGATGACTTGTAATATAATTTTGGCTAACTATCATCCTAGAAATTAGGAAAATAATAAAAAAAATAGAAAAACTTAATTAAATTAACCTACGTTAATTAAAATTAATAACACAAATTAATAAAATTATCCCTAATCTACATGAAAATTAAATTAAAAATGATCAAATCATTTCCCACTCATGTGAAATCAAAATTAATAAAGGAATTAAAAAATGATCAAATTCCCCACACTAATGTGAAAATAAAAATTAATAAAGGAATTAAAAATAATAAAATATGCCCCCCCCCCCAACATATAATTGTTAAAATGCATCCCAAACTCTTCAACCAAAGGTCTTCATTGGGGGAATGAAATTCCCCAATCCATATTCTTCAATGTATATGAAATTAAACTCCCCAACCCAAGTCTTTGTCATCGGAGATGTTGGCGTATGCTCACTCCAATTGACTCACCTCTCCCATGTAATATTCTTATGACATTGTTCTTTGAGGATAATCTCATTCCAATTATAATCCTATGATAACACATCTCTCCAAGGGATTATAATTAATATTTTGTCATGTACTCATTTTTGGATTCCCATGTTCGGCAATAGAAATGACTCTCGTGGCTTATCAATAAAGAAAAAGAAAGTCAAAAGGAGTTATTTAATTTCACTTAGTTAGGATATGTTATGTATTTAAAGTGAAATTAAGAAAATAAAGTAACTTTATATTAATAAGTTACTTAACCATTATTAAAAGTGAATTTTAATCTTAAAGTGAAAGAAAAAGGGTGGGGTGGAAGGGTTATACTTGATTTAGTAAAAAAGCCGAAAGTTCTAGAAGTTATATTTTACTTTTTCAAAAAGGAGGAAAGTTCTAGAAGTCATGGAGGAAGGATAAATGGAGGGGTAGAGCTTCATTTTGGAATTATGATTTGATCTCTCATTTAGGAAGTTCTCTTTGAGACATTGTTTCATTAGGGTTTAGAAAAACCCTTCCACAATTGGTTTGGTTTCGATGGTGCAATATACACCCTAGCTAAACAAGAGGGGAATCCACCCAGGATTTCCATTGGAGCCTAGATGAGAGATGAATCCACCCAGTATTTCCATTGGATCCTAGGTGAGAGGGGAATCCATCCAATATTTTCGTTGGAGCTTCAATTTGGGATTTGGTTTTCAGTTGGAGATATATGAGCTTGTGTAGGAGACCGAGAAGAAATGAAGTAGGTTCATGGAGTTCTTGAGGGATGGATATACTTTCTAAGTATCTATTGTGGCATCCTCACACAATGAGTACAATGTATTAGCACATAAACTTGTCATGGTCTTGTGAGTCTGTGTTTTCTACCTACGTCTGTAATTTTTCCTGTTTCTCTCCTTTTGCATACTCAATTGTAAGTTTTCCTTTTGGATCATAGTTTTCAGCTGTTTGTCTTCACCTTTTTGATATACTTGTTTTTCTTCACTTTCTTGATATACAGAAGAATACCAATGCAGCCTGACAAGACAAAATGCAGACAACAAGCCTTGAATGCAATAACTAGAGTGTGCTTCTGAAGGGAGCAAGTTGTTTTGAGTATAAATACTCAGTTTTGATATTTTGTTATGGACGATGGTAAATCAAAGCTCCCGATTTGTAATTTTTTAATAAACACTCTGGTTTTATGGTTATGCTTTGTAATCTCATATTTCTTGTTTAATTAAAGTCATCTTTCTAATTCCCTATTGTTTTCCTCTGATACTGAAAGAGTTCACGGTTGACTAATTCACTTGAATTATCCTGACAACATTATGATGAAAGTTAGATTGTAGTGTTGTTATAATTTCTTTCAATTCATTTGAAACTTGGATTCAAGAAGATTTTGTGTCTAAATTTTTCCTCTTGGGATACCTGAAGACCTGATGCTTGCGACAGAACTCTACATTTCCTCACTAAAGTCTTCCTCCTACTCACCCTTATTACAACCTATTGACTAAAGTTAAACCAGACCTCACCTTCGTATGCATATCAGTCCAGTTTTCTGAGTTAAGAAGATATTTTCTTGATATTTCAGCCATTTGACCCTTTATAACCAACCCGTGACATAAAATGTTGATGGGTATCCGGCTTACCTCTACTACAATCCAGGGGTGAATTTTGGTGCTAACATTTTTGGCGTCGTTTCTAGGGACAAAATTGAATATTTTTCCTAGGATTGAATGACAAATCTTACTAGTTCTGAAGGTGCATCAGAATCTAGTACATAAAATATTGTAACTGTGCACCTGGTGACTCCATCAATGTGAATCCACTGGAAAATCCATTGTTTCAATTGTGGCTTCTAGAGGAAGACACATGATGTACACTCCGCAGTTGCCTTTAGAGACACCTAAAACTGACCCAAAGAAAATTGTCAGAAAAGGAAATGCCCCTAGAGACGGTACTTCTTGTTTTGAACCAGGTATTTATGATGATTTTCACTTTCCTCTTGTAGAAACTCTGATATCTTTTTCTCATTTTCATATTACACTGTCTGTTGGAGTTTCCCAAAGTTTAAAGTTTGGGAGTGTTCCTGTTGAGTTTTCTCCTCCTATTTTTGGATTGGAAGGAGAAATATTTGTCACCCCTATCTCCCCTGAAGTTTTACCTTGGTCTAGACCTCATAACTCAAAAAAATTTCCCACTCCAGGTTTTATTACTCCTCCTCCTATTAAAGTTACTTATTTTGTAGAAAGAGAAACCTCTATTCCCCAAGTCTTGTAACCTTTTCTTCAAATCCTCTGTTGTTCCCCTTTCCTATCAGAATCTCACTTCCAATATCCCCTACTCAAACTCCATCTCCTACTCATTCTCCTCCACCTATCATCTCTATGGTAGGTGCCAATACACCTAGAAATAGAATGGATGCCATAGTGGATGCAAGATATGCCCCTCTAGTCCTACCTCAACCGATGAATTCTCTCCCTGCCAGAGATTACCTAAAGTATATGTCTGAATTCATAGGAGAAGAAGACATAACCATTGAAGAACACCTTGCTTCCTTCTGCACTTATGAAAAAAATATGAATATTGAAAATGAAGATGTCTGGATGAGAGTCTTTGTCCATAGCCTTGATGGTGAGGTTAGGAAATGGTTTAGGGGACTGACCCCTGGATCCATTGTTGGGATTGAAGATTTGGATGATGTTTTCTTGAGACAGTGGGGGGATAAAAAAGAATTTATATACTATATTACAGATTTTGGGGCTCTGAAGAAAGAGGAGGGAGAATTTGTCTCTGAATTCTCCAAAAGATTCAACAATATGTACAATAAGATCCCTGCCAAGATAAAGCCTACAGAAGCCTCTACCAAGATTACCTATGCTAGTGATTTTGACCCTGATTTATGCCTCCTGTTGAGAGAGAGAAGAGCTACTTCCCTGGCTCATATGCAAGATGCAACCCTAGAAGTAGAGTCTAATGTATTGGCAGTAAAATGAATCATGGATACGGATTATAGGAACATACTGAGGGGAATATATGAAGCCTCCACCTCTGGCTCCTCTATTTCCCACCCTCAAATGGATGAAGTAACCAAGTTACTAAAATCACTTTCAACCAAGATGGAAAGACTAGAAGTAGAGGGGAAGCATACATACAAAAATGTCCAAAATGTTGATAACAAAGCCAACTTGAGAAGACCAAATATTGACCCTCAAATACTCTTGAGAGAGCCCAAAAACTGAGAGAGAGATGACCAGAAAATCCAACCCCCCATCCAAAATAACCTCGTTTTTGATGAATAGAGGGAGGAAGAAGAGCTTGATCCTGAAATTCATTATCTTGGAGACACCTCCCCATTTCCCCATTTGACTCAATGTTCATACGAGGAATCCCTCATGAAGAGTCAAATAAATGAGCTAAATAAGGGTGAGAAGGCTAATAGCAGTCCCAATAAATAGAATCTCAGGTCTAAGAAGAAAGAAGGGAACTTTGACATCCCTGATCATCCTTCCAAAGCAGAGAAGCATGCCAAAGATGCATCAAATAGAAGCAAAGAAGTGAGAAAAGTTCTGAAGCTCCTTTCCTCTTTTAGTTTTGAGCATGAAATCCAAAAAATCAGGATCTTTGTGCCCCTTTTAGAGCTAATGAAGAACAAAGATTTCAAAAAATCCCTCTCCAAGTTGTTGCAGTCCGAGCCATCTTGCCACTCCATAGACTCAGTAAATCTTCAAGATGAAAAGCCATCAGTCATCTCGAGTCCTATGGTAGAATATAGAGATGATTCATCCCCTCCTTTATACACATCATTGAACATATATGATAAGGTGCTGCATAAATATCTGATGGACTCAGGGGCATCTCATAATCTCATGCCCAAAACTATCATGAAATAAATCGGACTAGAAATCACAATTTCTTATCATGATTTATATTCTTTTGATTCAAGGAGAGTGCAATGTATTGGGGTCATCAAATATCTGGTTGTGACCTTGTTTCAGCTTCCCATGAAAAGCGTGGTTATGGATATCATGGTGGTTGATGTTCCTCCCAAATTTGGCATGCTCTTGTCAAGATATTGGATAAAAAGACTTGGGGGAACCTTGCAAATGGACCTCACATATGCTACCATTCCATTATTTGGGGGTGAACATAGAATATTGTATAGAGACGCTCAGTTGGCCTACATCATCAATGATGAAGCAAAGACCACCAATCATCCTATATTTTCACTCGACATTGATTTGGGATCTAGTCTATTACAGCTCCCTGCTTTCCCTAAAGCTCCTCTTGAAATTAGAAAGAAACCCATTTCTTCTCATGAAAGACCTCCCCCAAATACTTTTGTGTGCTATATGTTCTTCTGCGGAGCCTCTTCTAGGGAAGGTGATGGTGCCAGAGTAGTTTTTATATCACCTTGTCAAGAAGCCATATCCATTTCATACAAGTTAGAGTTTGAAACAACCAATAATGTGGCAGAGTATGAGGCTCTTCTTTTGGGTTTAAGGGCTGTGAAAGACGTGGGAATTGAAGAACTAGTAGTATTTGGAGATGTTGAACTAATTTTTCACCAGGTCAAAAATGTTTATCAAGCCAAACACTCTCGGCTTAGAAATTACAGAAATGAAGTGTGGGATCTGGTCGACAACTTCTTCTCAGACTTCAACATTTCATATATTCCAAGAGAGGAAAATACTATGGATGAATCTTTGGTTTTTTTGGCGAGCCAGTTTAGGGTCCCACTATCGCCTAAGCTCAGGTATGATGTTGATATTATATATAGGCCTTTGTACCTAATAATATCAAACATTGGAAGGTGTTGGAGGATGATATTGAAATCATAAGATTTCTTGAATTGATTGATGAGTTCTCTGCATTACACATTGATCAGGAGCATGATTCCGAAGGTGACCCTCCCCCTAAAGTATTTTTGAATAAAATTGCTAATCACCATATTTTCCAGCTACACAACAACCACATTCCAAGGGGACTAGTTCCTTTATAAATATTGTTCAATGGGAATGATGTGTCAGTAAAATTTAAAGGCCGAACTGAGGATGTTGAGGTAACTGAGTGCAATATTGGCACAGAGGAGGATCTGAAATTCATCAAGTTGTCAAGCCACCTATCAAGGGAGCGGAGGGCTAAGTATAATGAGCTATTAAAGTAATTTTTTGATGTGTTTGAATGGACACATGAAGACCTTAGAACATATGACACCAGTGTCATTGAGCATAAGATTGCACTAAAGGAAGAGGCCAAACCATTTAGGTAGAAATTGAGACAAATAAATCCTATGCTCCTTCCTATTATGGAAAGGGAGGTAAAGAAGTTGTTGGATGCCCAAATCATTATCCCTTTGAGATATTTTGAGTGGGTGGCCAACATATTCCCAATGAGAAAGAAGAGTGGGGAAATCAAACTTTGTGTTGATTTTAGGAACCTAAATAGGAGCTCAAAGAAAGACAATTACCCCTTGTCGAAAATGGAACACATATTAAAAAGGGTAACTAGTGCATCTAGGATTTCCATGATTGATGGATTTTCTGGATACAATCAGATATTTTTCCTTCCTAAAGACAGAGAGAAGACAACCTTCACCAGTCCTTGGGGCACATTCATGTATGCCAAAATTCCCTTTGAATTGATTAGCGCAGGGGCGACCTTTCAGAGAGCCATGTATATCACTTTCATTAGAGAAAAGGACAAGTTTGTGGTCATCTATTTGGATGACGTTACAATATTCTCCAGATCATATAGAGAGCATTGTGTGGATTTAAAAAGAGTTTTCCTGAAATGAAAAAAATTTGGTCTCTCCTTAAATCCCAATAAATCCTTATTTTTCATGCAAGAAGTAAAATTGTTGGGACACATTGTGTCAGTTGAAGGGGTCATGATTGATTCAAGTAGAGTAGGATCTATTCAAGCCTTATCACTTCCCATATCTAATAAATAAGTCCAATCGTTCCTGGCAAAAAATAATTTTCTAAGAAGGTTTATTTCAAACTTTGTTGAATTGGTTAAACATATCACAACCATGCTTAGGAAGGGGAATGAAGTAAAATGGACTATTGAGTCCAGATAATCATTCAACCAAATCAATAAGGAACTAACTAAAGCACATGTGCTTATCATTCTTGATTACTCCAAGGATTTTTTGATTTTCTCTTTTTCTTCGTTTGACACAGTGGCGGTTGTTTTACTACAAAAAAATGATGCAGGGCTAGAACAACCTATTTTTTTTTAGTAGAGCATTGAGAGATGAAAATATAAATATGACATCATGGAGAATAAGGCCTATGCCTTGGTGAAATCTCTCAAATATTTCATATTCTATTTTTTACATTCGAAGATCATTGCGTATGTTCCTTTGGCTTCTGTGAAGTACATTCTCATTCAGCCTGACATAGACGGGAGAAAGAGAAAGTGGATTTCCAAAATCCTTGAAATTGATCTAGAAATAAAACCCACCAAACTAATTAAAGGTCAAGTTTTATCCAAGTTATTGGATGAATCTAATTGTAAAGCTTTGGGGATTAACTTCATCAACATTTTCTCAGTAAACTAGCTGGTTGAAGCATTTGATAAAAGTCCTCGGGAAAAACCTCCATTAGCATAATGCACCTGGTACAATATTTCCTGCAGGAGTTAAATCCCCATGACAATATGCGAAAGAGTAAGACAATTTCTTTAAAACTCAAAGCAATCAGATATTTCCTTATTGACCAGGTCTTGTATTGGAAGGACCCTCTAGGAGTGCTTCTGAGATGTTTGAACCCACAAGAGCCCAAAAAATTATATTTGATTTCCATGACAGCCTCTATGGGGGACATCACTTCTGGAAAACCATTTCCTACAAGATTCTCAGGGTTGGGTACTACTGGCCTACTCTATTCAATGATGTCTATGAAAAAATCAAGGCTTGCATCAAATGTCAGAAATTCTCTGGGAAGCAACAACTCAAGTATCTTCCATTAAATCTTGTGGTGGCCTCAACACCCTTCCAACAATGGGGTCTAGACTTCATTGGGGAAATTCACCCTGCATCAAGCAGTCAACACAGATGGATCCTGACTGCCACAGACTATTTTACTAAGCGGATAGAAGTTATTCCCACAAGGAGTGCTTCTCATAAGGTGATCATTGGTTTCTTGGAAGATATCATAGCAATATTTGGTTGTCCAATAAGGATTATCACTGACAACATTGAGTCTTTTAAGTTCTAGACATTGATCTGATTCAACGAACAATTCAGGATCAAATTGATTCACTCTACCCCCTACTATTCCCAAGGAAATGGATTAGCAGAATCCTCTAACAAAATACTGGCAAAGATCATCAAAAGACTGCTAGAGGATAACAAGAAAGCATAGGATTCAAATCTCAAATTTACTCTATGGGATGATAGAGTGACAACAAAGTGGTCCCTGGGAATCTCTCCTTTCCAGTGTGTATATGGGATTGAAGTAGTCTTTCCTTCTCATCTCGCCTTTCCTGTGGCAAAGTTCTTCTAAGAATTCTAGGAAGAACCTGATGACATGGTTAGGAGAATTCATCAATTGGTAGAAGTGCAGCAGACTAGAGAGAAGATAATGAACAAATCTCATGACCATCAGTGAAGGATCAAGAAGGTCTTTGACAGGAAGAGTAGTAAGGAAGATTTCCAATTGGGAGATCTGGTACTCAAATGGGATGTGCCTAAACAGGACAAGGGAAATCATGGTAAATTCAAATTCCTTTGGATCAGCCCCTTCAAAATCTCTAAGAGGTTCCCATATAACACTTATAGGTTGTAGAATTTGGAGGGAGACGATTTTTTTGATGGCCCTGTAAATGGGCACTTCCTGAAATTGTTTTTCATTTAAAGCCAGAATAGGCATCCCACCATTGTAAATACCATTTATGTTTTATTTATATTTTCATAATATACTCCACAACCCAACACTAAGGCACTGAATCCACGAAAAGAGTTCTTAGAGCCTCACAGGGAGGACTCTATCTCCCATGGAGCCTAATGTTATCACATAAACTTGTCAGGGTCTTGTGAGTCTATGTTTTCTACCTAGGTCTATAATTTTCTCTATTTCTCTCCTTTTGCATAATCGATCGTAAGTTTTCCTTTCGGATCATAGTTTTCAGTTGTCCATCTTCACCCATTTGATATTCTTGTTTTTTCTTAGCAACTTGCCTAAGAAATATCATCCCATAGCCTTCATGTTTTACCTAAGGCCAATTGCCCCTCTTTTGCCTCTTCCACTGATCCTTTTGTTATCTCGAGCCCTCATCTAGTCATCCAAGTAATTGTTCATAGGCCACATTCATCACCACCAAGTGCAACACTTGAAGCGATTTGATGTGGACTCAAATCAAGCGAGTGAGGAAGATCATATCGACAATGATCGGGTGATCGAGATCCTACAGTTCCACGAAATATGGCGCCAGAGGTATGAAATCGTGAGCTCCATCCTAGTCGTTTGTGTTGCAAAAGACATGTGGTGTGAGATCGGTGTTTCATGGTTTTGTGAGATGGAACAGTCAAGGAGAAAGTAATCAGAACTCACAAAATGACAAATCACAATAATATCGTAGTTGTGGATCAAAGAAGAGAGTTGGACCATTGGATCATCTTTTCATGATTTCGC
This sequence comes from Picea engelmannii, assembly GCA_009831015.1. Classification (NCBI taxonomy): domain Eukaryota; kingdom Viridiplantae; phylum Streptophyta; class Pinopsida; order Pinales; family Pinaceae; genus Picea; species Picea engelmannii. The sequence goes on from ML778522.1 coordinate 482,087, forward strand.
GAGTCGAGAAATTAAGAGGGAAGAGTTTTGAATATTCGTGAATCACGATGTCCCAAAGTGTCGATGTCATCTGGGCCATCTAATCGAAGGGGAAGCATGTCACCTGATCCGAGTGTCACAGTTTCGCAACTTAGAGGTTTGAGTATAGAACGCAGCATGAGCTCGTGAAACACGAAATTGCGACGGGCCTGAGATAAGCACAAGGTCATGGCCCAAGGTCACGTGGTCAAGGAAAAGAGATGAACCAAGGAGTAAATCACCCGAGTTGGTCACCGAGAAATATCTGCATGACCCTGAGGCACCAAAATTGACTCAAAGGGGTCATGAGATTGCCTAGAACATTCATGGGTGTCAGGTTTCATCCTAATCCCAATCAAGGTAGTTAATGAAAATGGGAAAGGTGGTTGAAACCTTGTTTCACCACATAAATGGAAAGCATGGAAAATTTGGCCGTGGAGGGTAGAATGTCAGCCAAAAGTTCCCCTACCATCGATTTTCTGATGAAGCTCATACTCATCTGATCTTGCATCTGGAAGAAGAATACTAGTGCAACCTAACAAGAGAAAATGCAGATATCAAGCCTTGAATGCAATAACTAGAGTGTGCTTTTGAAGGGAGCAAGTTGTTTTGAGTATAAATACTCATTTTTGATATTTTTTATGGTCAATGGTAGAGAAAAGCTCTCGATTTGTAAAGTTTTAATGAACACTCTGGTTCTCTGGTTATGCTTTGTAATATGATATTTCTTGTTTAATGAAAGTTAGGTTCTTGTTCCCTCTTGTTTTCCTCCGATAATGAAAGAGTTCATGGTTGAATGATTCAACTGAATTATTATGACAACATTATGATGAATGTTAGATTGTAGTGTTGTTATAATTCCTTTCATTTCATCTGAAACGTGGATTCAACAAGATTTTGTGTCTAATTTTTTCCTCCTGGGCTGCCTGAAGACCTGATGCCTATGGAAGAACTCTACATTTCCTCACCAAAGTCGTCCTCCTACTCACCCTTACTACAAAATACTAACTGAAGTTAAACCAGACCTTACCTTCTTATGCATATCAATCCAGTTTTCTGAGTTAAGACGATATTTTCTTGAGATTATGCCCATTTGACCCTTTATAACCAACTTGTGACATAAAATGTTGATGGGTATTAGGATTACCTCTGCCGCAATCCAGGGGTGACTTTTGGTCCTAAAACGGGGTGTCCCATGAGGCCTCACTCTATGTCTAGCCCTATCATGCAAGTCATCATTGGTTGTCTAGTTTTGTGCTACAAGGACCTATTGTTCTAGAGTTTATACTTAAGGCTTTAAAGTATAAAGTCTAGGCATCTGAAAAAGTAAAGAGGGTTTAAAATATATAAAAAGAAAAGGATTTATTTAGGAAAGAAGCTATGGATGATTTCTGAGTTGTCTTTGTCTAGCTTCAAATCATTCATGGATGCTTATGTTTTGTTCAATGGTTGCCCATGAACATTCAAGTTCAACCCAAGTGGTGGCTATCTCTAGGATAGTATTAAATAAGGTTAATGTGATGTTGGTTTGATCTGTGAGGCCGGGTGCTATATTAGGTTGTCTTGCAATAGGCACAGTCATGGAGGAAAATAAGGTTTAAAGATCTTTTTATTTTAGGTTTGTTGTTTCTATTTTAGATTATATGAGAAAAGTTCCTAAATTTAAATTAATAATATAACAATTTCAGAGGTCGTTTCCCATATCTAAGTTAAATTGAAAATAATGAATACGATGAAAGAAAACATAAATCTGTTTAAACAACATGAGGCATCAATCATGGAAGAATCTCACTTTGTGACAAAAGAAGAAATTAGACGAGAAACCTTTAATGAAGCATAAAATATGGTAATCTAAATATTTCATAGGTCTTATGTCTGCTAATAGAAAACACAGAGGAAAATATGTAAAACATTTAGATGACTAAATAAAAAATAACCACAATAGATGTTGTACTAAGTTGTAGTTAAACATTCATCAAAGATGTATAAGAAATGATGCGGAATATGAAGAAATGGAAGAATACATAACTCAAGTTTGACAGAATATGGAGTCTTCGGTTTACATTTGTATTAATTCTGGTAAAGGAGAAATTTCTCTGCTACAATCAGCCAGAAAAAAGCCTTTTCTAAGTCTTTTGAAATTATATTTATACAAAGGTTCTCAACCCTAGATGGTTGGAACTTTCCTTACTCCTAGATATTTAACGGTTACAAAAATAAATACTTGAACTGTTTCATTGGTTTCTTTCTTATCTTCTTACATACACTAGTATAACGGGAAGCATGTATTGTTTCATCATTTCTTTGGAGTACTTGCTTCACTGGGCTCAAGACACTCGATGCACATCCTTATAAACTATGCTAACCTTTGAGAAGGCTTCGATGCATCCTTTTCTTCAGACAGATACAACTTCCTCTGAATTTTCAACAAGCTATCATCAATGCTTTTATCCTCAAACATCACTGATTGTAATTGTAAACTCATATTCACCAACCATCTATCCATTTGGGAAACGTCAACCTGTTTTAGCTGCAAAATTTCAATCTAAGCTTCATTCAATATTTCTTTTGTGTTCAGTTGATTCCTTATAACATTGATCTTTCCAAGTAGTCCAGGACAATCGCCCTTTCCAATGCCTAATGATTTTTTATCCAATGCATCGAAGGTCTCTTCACAATCTTCCTTAATTTCTTTCACCATTTTATTACCTTCAGATATATTTTCCTCCCATACCTTTAGCATGATATCACCCCTGATTTGTTCTGTGAAAGAAAACCTAAGAGTTACTGATACTTCTTCTTTAGCCGAAAATATGACTTCTTTTTGAAAAGCGGCATGGGTTGATGTAGCCTCTTTCTCTTTGAAAGAAATGTTCTCTAATGATTGAATTACTTCCCGAAAATAGTTTTGAATGATATCTACTTTAGAAAATATATTTTTTTGTTCTACCTCTAGCTTCAGATGCACTTCCAATGCCTGGTCTTGAAACACTGTTACATTTACAACCTAGCTTTCAGTAGAAATCAACTTATATTGCATCTTCTTTACTAATTCCTCTTGCTTGATGACTTTCCCTTGACTGTATTTCATCTTCTTACACATCTCATCTAAACTAGACTTGAGCAGTTGAATCTCTTATTTGTCAGCAACTCTAGCCTGTTCTAGTCGTTTATTTATTTAATATCTAACATTTTTCTCTGTATTTCTTATTTGACTTTGCAACTGAGTTATCATTTGATTCCTTTGTTTCAACCTTGCATTCAAATTATCAAATGAAAACAATTTGGTCATAGCGAAAGCTCCCAAAGAGCCGGTTATCTCTCTAGCAAAGTCTTCCTCTTCTAGATTTTGTCCATCCACAAGTATCTTGTTCTTTTTGACCAATGTACCGTCTTTCAGGTGCATTTCTTATTTCACTACAACATTTCTCTTTTTACTGAAAAAGAAGTCATAGGAAGGTATTTCTTCAATAGATATTAGGGTAAGGTCACTTATGTACATAGCTCTGAGATGGGAAGTCCCAAAACTTGACTGTAAAGGAGTCAATCCTATAATAGGACTTCCTAACTCTGTGAAATGTGTTGCTTTTGTTGTTTTGGGGGTATCGGCAGGAATTGTTGACGATAAAGGAGACGATATTTGATTCGATTTTAAATGTGTCTTAGAATTAGAAACTGTTTCAGACACTGGATGTTCTGCCTGCGAAGTTTTTGATCTTTGTGAAGACACTTCAAGATTCTTTTGGTTTTCCACCGTAGTCCCTTTGTCCAAAGACTTCGGTTCGAAACTTGGAGTTACACTTTCTTGTTCTAAAGGAGGGGTTATTGATTCTCCCTGTAATATCTTGGGTAACCCACTTTGTCTTTTCTTTTGGAAATAAAAAAGGATGGCCCGTAGGTCAGGGGGTAACGCTTGGACTCGGTCTAATATTTCCTCATAAGATCTTATTCATTTAAATATGTCATCACAGGGGGAGTCTTCATGCTCATATGTTTTCATATTGCAATGAGCTAGATGATTTCCCATAATTTGATATGGATCATGCTTTCTAAGTTCAATATCTACCAGTTTAATTTTCTCTAATGTTGAAACTTCTACCTTGGAATGAAAAAAATTTAACAGTGAAAACCTCCCAATCTGTATAGGAAAAGTTGGCCAGAATTTATTCGGAACTACCTTTAAGTATTTTCCGATGCCTCCTATTATTATTTGGTAAGCCACTTCTCTACACACCAGTCTATCAGGGAGAAATTTTGGGAGGGCATGAGGGGGAATCGAACATCCGAAGACTCTGATATAAGAGAAATTATCTTCAATAAACCAATCTACAACTATTTTGAAGTTTCCCATGATTTGTTCTAAAATCTGAGGGGCGGGATACCCATACAATATTTGGTGCATAGGAATCACTACATAGTGATAGATTTCATAAAATATATCTTTTAATTTTTCTTTGCATATTTGAGAGTGATAGAAGTGGATGGGTTATGTACATGTTGGGTTCCAGTTCCAATTCATCAATGGAAAAGGGGTCATATAACAGATAGCGTCCATGACATAATAAGAAATATAAAAATATGTAGGTTGGCCAATTGAATTTTCCATTTGGTACTCAACAATCTCCTTGGTTAGGTTATCTGATAGAATCTTATCCCAATTGAAGTTGAAACCCTCAGCTACCTTGTGTATAATTGGAACCCATTCCTCCGGGAAATGGGTATGGATTTTCCTCCCAAATAGTCTACATAACATCATTTCTATATAGACCATATATCCATTTAACGATGTTGTGGCATAAATACCATGGGTATCAGCTCTGAATTTCACTGGAATTCCCCACCATGCTTTGATTATATCTGGATAGGTTTGGTCAAATTTTGTACACTCCTTTCATTGAAACTCTTCTACGAATTCGACATTATAAATATATTTAGAAATAAAGGATAGCTTGTACATTACTTGAATGTGTTCTGGCCTGAAAGAGCTGATGACCACCTTTTGATGGTTCATGATGCTCTTGGTCTGCACATTGGTGTTCATCAGAGCCCAGTTTATCATGTCATTGTATGGCATGAGCTTCGGGTGTGTAGATATTTTATGAAGCTCAGCCTATGCTATAAATCTGGGTTTAGTTCTAGTTTTATTAGTTTTTTCATCTCCAAAATCATTTGGGCAATTCCTGACCTTGTATTCCAAGATTTCGAAAATCTACATCTAGGACCTGACCGAGTCTACAGCATGTGGTGTGGTATCAAAAAGAATGTTCGAGTTCGGATTTGAGCCTTCACCAGCCCCATCACTCTTCTTCATCATTTTCATGGGTGCCATGATGTCTGTGATAAAAAGAGGATACCTGTTACAGAGAAAAATGCGTAGACTTTCTCGAATACAACTTGTTGATTTGCTAAAAGTGAGAATGATATTTGAAATAGAGACCTTTATTCACCTTCAACTTGCCTTAATTAGAATTTGATTCTATGGGAAATGAATTTATTTTCCATAATGAAGAGAATACAACTGGAGATATGCATCTTACACTATAAATTATTCCATTAATCCATAATAAATGCTTCGAAATATCAGTGATTCGAAACCGAGAGTTTGGATGTAAGATCGTTTAAGAATCTTGAAAAGTGAAAATGTGAAAAGCCACTTTAAATCGTTAACCTTTGTTTTGATGTTAAGTTAATATCACTTAAGAACTTAATGCTTTCGAGAATCCATGCTTTGGGTTTTTTTGAGCGTGATGAGTGATAATTCTCCAATTTCCCGAAATGCGACTGATTAATAATATATTAAGTATGTTTAAACTTTAATTAATCACGATTAAAAAGGATTTCATGACTTACACATCAGAATTTTGAACTGTCGTTTGAGTTGAGATTCCCGAAAATGAAAAATACGATAATCTTAAATTATCTTTAAACATTTTTAATTATTCTTATTAACTTGGTTTAACTTCTTTTAAATTTGTTTTTCATGACTTCGATATTGGGACTTTGGGGTTGTCATTAAATATCAAACTGCGTGAATAGAAGAACCCCGAAACCCAAAAATATTGAAAAGATTTTAATGTTTTGACCCCTTTTCATAACCAAGGGAGGATTCATAATCAAAAATTTTAGTTTAGTTTAAGGTTTTTAGGAAAAATAAAGTTTGTTTCAACAAGACCTATGCAAACTGTAGCTGAAAATACATTTAGACATGGGTTAATATACCCTGACAAAGGGTTTCTTCATATGTGTACTCACTAGGAGGGACAATAGAATCAATATTAGGATCATAGGATCTCATTTTGAGTGTTTTATTGATGTTTTGAAGTTGCTACAACAACCCTTAATTTGTATATCATATCTACAACTATATTGTTTGTTGTTAGTGATTTTATTATAGTTGCTACAACAACCATTAGACCTTGTATTGTTGTTCAAACCATAGGAAATATTTTGTGGTTATCTCTTCTATTTTATATGTAAATGGATGCATGCAATATGTCTGAAAAATTGTTTATCTTTTAGTAAGAAGCTATACCAGCATTAAGGAAAATTGTTTGACAAAATTACACAAAGAAAACAACAATTTGGACATCTAACATAATATTCCATCCTATCCTAGTTGGGTACATTACAGTGGTATCAAAGTTGGTGATATTTCCAACTTTTGATTACATAATATATGAACAGTTTGCATAGGAGGGAGAAATCAATAGTTCTTTACACAGACAAAAGAATAAAAACAACTCCGGAATTCTTGGATAAAACTTGGAAAATTCTTCAACAATCCAAGATGGTGCTAGAGGAAAATAAGATCATGCCTCAATATCAAGATTATCTAAAATTGAGGGAAGTGATTTGTGCAACCTTTCCCTTTAAAAACTTATATAGTCTCTTGTATGGAAGCTAACCCAAGGATTTGGATATAGAATATTTTAATGGCATAGGGCAAGAAATGAAAAAGGATAAGAATGAATAATAGGTGGAGGAACATGCATCTATCCATGAAAAGGATGTTTGAAATAAGGAATACCAACCAACAGACTATGATACATAATCAGACTTACCAATGAGGTTGATGAAACTAGCATGCTCGATGGAGAATATCAGGCTTGTTGGGTTGCTATATTATTTGCAGTGAAATTCTAGTCGAGCTAAAATGACTGATGGTCGAAGTCAAGGTGAATCAAAAACAATTTGAAGTCGAGGTGGATCGATAGTAGGTTGAAGTCGAGGTAGATCGAGGTAGTTCAACAACAAGTCAAAGGTCAAGGGAGTCAACTGAGTAAAGTCGAAGTTGAATATATCGATGACAAGTCAACTGAAAAGAGGTTGAACTGAAGTCATGAGAAAATTGACTAGAGAATGAATGAAGGTCAACTAGTATTCAAATGGTAAACCCAACATGGAGTCGATTGTAATAGAATCTCTAGATTTGTATCCAATGATATGCATGGATTTGTAACCATTTTTGGGGCACCAATATTTATGATTTTTCCTGTTGTAAATCGTATAAAGAGGTGTGTTGTAAGTCCGTAAAGGTTGTTGTTGTTGCAATTACAATTTTTTTTTTGTTGTTGTAAGCTAATTGTAGAATGCACTTTTACAGGTTAATGCATGTGTAAGTGTAGGTTGTTTTTCATGCATATGTAAGACGAATTGGCTACAGGTTTGTTATTGCATGTGCAAGAGGGTATGATGCTGATTTTTTATTAGGTGTCAACCAAGGTTAGACATGTAACATTTTATTTTGAATGGATAAGACAACAAGAGAGAAGAATTCTAAAAGGAATGTTGGTTTTCCCAGTTAAGGGTTTCTAGGGTAAAATATTGGTGTACTGTGTGATTTATTGTGTCATTTTCTTTCTTGATTAAATTCTTCTTCTATTCTACTAGGATTAGTGTGGAATTGTTTTTCATTTCCTGACATGTGGTATCATAGCTTAGGTTTTCCTTGACAAGTGAGTTATAAGAGTGTTGTTATGCTCTGGTGATTATATCAGATATTGATTTGCAAATATTGAATCTGAGAACTAAACACTAGGTACAGTAAGAGTTGTAATTCATAAATTATGTTAAATTTCATGGTAAATAATGGTGAGCAGTTCCAGAATAGAGATAAAAAGATTCAATGTATATAATTTTGAGCTTTGGAAGCTTCAAATAGAAGATATTCTTATAGATTGAGAACAATGGACAATGGTCTATCCAGGTACCCAACTAACAGGCATGTTGACGAAGGAATGGGAGAAACTTGAAAGAAGAGAAAGACATATGGTTTGGCTTTGTCTTTCACATTCAGTGTTCTTGAACATCTCGGGTGAGTATTCGGCCAAGAAACTGTGGGAAAAGTTGGGAAGCTTATACTAGTTGAAATATTTGGTAAACAAGTTGTTTCTTAGAAAGAAACTCAAGATTTTGAGGATGAGTGATGGATGTTTGGTGAATGATCATTTAAATGCGTTTAATACCATGTTAATCCAATTATTGTCTGTGGATATAAATATATTTGATGAGGAGAAGTGTATCATCCTAGTATGTTCTTTTCCAAACTCTTGGGAGAGCTTAGTCATGGATATTACGAATAATACAACCACACTATCCCTAGAGGACGTGGTTTCTTTTCTGTTGTCAGAAGAAATGAGAATAAATAACATGGAAGGATAGACAAAAGATGATCTAGTAGTGAGAGTTTGACCAATAGACAGAGATAAAGGAATATTATCTACTATAAAATCTAATTCAAAGGGTATATCTAAATCACCAGTTCAATCGATGCGAATATGATGGAAATGTGGTAAAGATGATCATTATAAAAAGGACTGTATGCTGAAGGAACAAAGAGTCATTAATGGATCGACTAAGAGAAAGACAACCTCAAACAAGGGAGGTGATGTGTACCTAGCATCGAAGAGTACAAAGTCAGATCAATATGTTTAGTTGATCACCTCAAGAGAATCCTATCATATGACACTGCATAAATAATGGTTATGTGAATATCAATGATATCATGGGGGTGATGTGTTCTTGGGGGATGACTTGACAAATAGAATTATCAGACGGGGAAGAGTATGACTGACATTGCAGGATGGGAGGAAAAGAACCCTTCCAGGTGTGCTACACATTCCGAGTTTGGAAAGAAACCCGATATCTATTAGTAAGATGAGTGATGTAGGTGTGTATACTTTGTTTAATAAGGATTCATGCAATATGGACAGAGGTGTGATGGTCTTAATGAAAGGAGTTCATATTGGTACCATGTACAAGTTTTTTGGGATTTTTGACTTGACTCGATGCAACAACATTGTTGCTCCTAAAATTGAATTGAATTGATGTCGACACAAATTGACTCGAGTCGAGCTAAGTCGGTTCAAATCGACTCGACAAGACATGATGAAATTGACATGACTAGGCTATGGAACGAGAGGATGGGACACATTGGAGAAAAGGAAATTTGAGCTATGCAAATAAATGGTTTGGTTGAAGGTTTTCCTGAATGTGGTTTAGAAGTTGAATATTGTGAGCATTGCATATATGGGAAACAAAGTTGGGTAATGTTCCCATCTGGAGAGACAAGGGAAAATGGGATTCTAGAACTGGTGCATATGATGTGTTTGGCCCAATTATAGTGCCTTCACTTAGTGGATTCTTGTATTATGTCTCCTTCATCGATGATTTTTCAAGGAAGACATTGATATATTTTGTGAGGAATAAATAAGAGGTTTTTAATAGATTTAATGAGTTTAAATCTCTTCTAGAAAACCATATAGAGAAGAGGATTAAAGTTCTAAGAACTGACAATATTGTTGAATTATGTGGAAAGGAATTTGATAAGTTCTGTAAGAAAAGTGGAATAGAACACAAAAATGACACACCATATACTCCACAAAAAATGGACTTGTTGAGAGAAGAACAAAACGTTTATGGATAAGGAAAGGATCATGCTCACTGGTGTTAGGATCACACAATAATTCTGGGTGGAGGCAGTCGAGACTATAAGGTATATGGTGAATATGTCTCCTTCATTGGCGCTAGTTAACATGACTCCCAATGAGGTATGGAATGGTAAGAATTCATCGATGGAACATCTCAAAGTATTTGTTTGTGATACATTTTTGCATGTTCCCAAGGAAATGAGGAGAAATATGGACAAGAAGGCATTCAAATGTATTTTCATTGGACACAAAGAAAGGATGGAGGGATATAAGATCTAGGATCCTGCATCAAGGAGAACATTGTACAATCGAGATTTTGTCTTCAGAGAAGTCAAAGGTAAGACTGAGATTTAGGAAGCTATTCATGCCAAGAATAATCCTGATACAATGCAGTTTGAACTGAGTAATGAAGAAGATGATTCAAATGAGTCGAATGAATTTGAGGAAGAGGTGGAACAATTGACTTCATTGATAAGGAGGTCAGCAAGATAAGAAAACTAGTAGAAAGGTATAGTCTTCCTAACTTCCATTCCTCATTCATGTCAACTTCCATCGACGATGAGCCCAATTCGATCAGTGAGGTAGATGACCTGATAGAGGATAAATTCTGGAAGGACACCATGTCGAAGAGATGGAATACTTGTACAATAATGAGCCATGAGATTTATTCAAGTTACCTAGTGGAAGAAATACCTTTGGTAGAAAGTGGGTGTTCAAGAAGAAGATGAATGTCTCAAGACAAGTCAAGAAGTTCAAAGCTTGACTGGTAGTCAAAGGATATTCCCAAGTCAAGGGAGATGACTTCTGTGATATTTTTCCCGATGTTGCAAAACTAACTTCCATTAGTGTACTAATGTCTCTTGTTGTAGAATTCGATTTGGAGATAGAACATATGGATGTGATGATAGTGTTCCTACATGGGGACCTAGAAGAATAAATCTACATGAAACAGGATGAAGGATTGGTAGTAAAGTGCAAGCAAGAGTTGGTCTGCAAACTCAAAAGATCCCTTTATGGTCTAAAGAAATCACCAAGGATTTGGTACCAGAAGTTTGACACACACATCCTTAGTTTGGGATTTGTGAGAATAAAAGTTTATCGTTTCTTATATTCCAAGGAAGAAGGTGGGTGTTTCATATATGTAGCGTTGTATGTCAATGACATGTTTCTGATTGGAAACAACATGGATGCAATAAAGGAGGTGAAGAAGAGTCTACCATCCAAGTTCGACATGAAGGATATTGGTGCAACTAAATTCATTATGGGAATGGAGATTAAGAGAGATTGAGCTGCTAGAAATCTCCAGTTGAATCAGATGAAGTATATTGAAACAGTTCTAAAACGATTCAACATGTAGGATTCCTAACCGTTGAAGGTTTCAGTTCCTATGGGAGCAAGGCATACTGTTGAACACTATCCAAATACATAGGAAGAAGTAAAGGACATGGCATTTGTTCCCTATGCAAGTGCGGTTGGTAGTCTAATGTATGCAATATCTGAAGTCAACTAGACATTACCCATGCAGTGGAAGTATTGAGAAGGTACATGTTGACACTTGGAAAAGAGAATTGGAAAACTATAAAGAGAGTATTCAAGTATTTGTGTGGCACTAAGGACTATTTTATATGCTACTAAGGAAAACCTGGAGGTGTTAGTGGTAAATTATATGTACATGGCTTTGTCGATGCCGACTAGGATGGATATTTGGATCGATGGAGTTCAACCGAGGAATATGTCTTCAATATGTTTAGTTGAGAAATAAGATGGATGAGTAAGCAATAGGCAGTCATAGCCTTGTTGACAACATAATTTGAATATATGGCGACCAATCATGGAAGCAAAGAAGAAGTATGGATTCAAAGGTTGTGTTCAAGAATCATATTTGAGCAGAGAGCTATGAAGGTAAGTTGTGATAGTTAAAGCACAATATTTTTGGTAAATAAACTTGCTTATCAATCAAAGACTAAGAACATTGATGTACAATACCATTTCACAAGCGACATGGTGGAAAGTAACAAGGTGCTACTAGAGAAAATGGACAGGTTGGAAAACATAGAAGACTCATTGACCAATTATGTGGGTGTTGTGAATTTCTCTTGGTGCAAAGAGGCAATGGGCATTGTTGTATTAGGTCTGTAAATGAAATTTTAGGAATCTCTTGTCTCAGATGTTATTGGATAAATCCATAAGTGTGGACACAAACTGATCTGCCTAGATCCACCTGGATCTAGAACAAAGCAAGACAAAATAATACTCTTTCCCTAGATTTTGACTATTGAATGAACTAGGAGGCAAGAACAAGTTACATACCTTATAATCGCTTCCTATGGTCTTTGTTTCTCCTGCTTCACTCCAGTTCTCTTGTGTAGTCAAGACCAAGACAACACAAACCAACCAAAGTGAAGAAAGCACAATTTGTTCAACAGTCAATCTATGTATATGATCAATGAGTTATACAATAAAGTGGAACTATCTTTATGGGAAAGAATCATATTACTGTATCATATTAAATGTGAAAGAGAGATTACAACCATTGCCTTGATGTCGTAAGGTCCCTTCCAACTGTCCTTCGTTCCCCACACACTTTGACTCCAAGAATTATGAGAGCATAGTTCTAATGATATTCACAATCTATCTTGACAAAGCAAATCTCAAAGCTAGTCCAACCAAGCTAATAATTCCAAGCCAACCAAATCTAACAAAGCTCAAGAACCAACAAAAGCTAACCCAAGATAAATTTCTCCATGAGAACTCCTCTCCTTTTATAAGTTGAAGAGCATAAGGTGAGGAGGTTAGGATGATCCCACTAAATCATGAAAGTGAGTAAGATACAAACCATTCAGATGCCACCTCACCATAGAAGTTTATCCTTCTAGAAGATTTGAGAAAACACTCATTTTTCCCACGTGCAGGCATTCTCGCACCCTAGCTATAGAGAAACCTACAAACACCTCGCAGCCTATGAGAATGGGTCATTATCGCACTCTGCCTATATAGCAACCTGCGGACTTCCTTTTTTATAAGGTTTTTACATAGGAAAATGCAACTTCTTTTCTCAGGAAAAGTTCTTCTCCCTTCTCTCTTTAGGAACTCAGGCCATTGACCCCTCTGAAGGAAACAGATAGGTTTACATCATTAACGATCATAGGGATGACAAAAATAATGTGTAACAGAGATCCCCCCAAAGTATGAAGTTAGAACAGAGTGATAGCTAAAATACTTTGTCGAGTGTGTGTAGGGAACAAGAAACAGTCGGTTGGAAACCTGCCAACAAACAAGGAAATATAGTACAATAATACATCATCACTGAGGTAGGCATTCCCATACTCAGAATACAAATTACTCAAAGCATAAATGCCAACATGCGAAGATCCATGTCAAGTAAGACAGGTCATCACCACCAAACATACACTGTGGATCCATGCCAATATGACTCAAATCTAAACATAGCCACCAAAAATACACTATGGATCTATGTGTTAAATACTCAAATTTGAACATAGCCACCAGACATACAATGTGGATCTATGCAATAGTACACTAAATATACTCCAATGCAACCTAGATCTGTCAGAAAATATCCAGGGTCTTCATCTCCACCACTCTATAGTATGAATCTAACCATGTGAATACATGTGTTGAAGTCGAACATGGTAGAAACCACTTGATTACCAGTCATTAGTGTATACCATTAACAAGTGCGAGGGAAATCACCATTAATGTCAATGACTCCCAAGGTACACTAGTACAATCCAACGAATGTGAATAAATGAGCTGAAGTCGAACACTCGGTGGAATCTTCTGATCAAGGGTCAATTATGAAAACCAACTGTCGAAAGCGAGGAAACCTGCCATTGAGGCATGCAAGTTCCAAGGTACCAATTAATTTCTAAGTCTAATTCCTGGATAATGAGTTGAAGTCGACAGGAAAAGACTCATCATAGGAGGGCCTTAATGTATCCCACATCAATGACATGAAACAAGTAACAATATTTGAAGTAGATCAGAGTAACAAGTGATTCGGGACTGACTCAGGGATGGCCAACGCAATAGAAGGCTTTAAGACTGCAGAAATGGCCGACACAATAGAAGGCTTTTCGGGTTGAACATCTTTTTGAACATATTGACGACATGACAACTGTATTGGAAATACTGACTCAACAACAAGGATCACAAACCAATTTGTAATCTTATAGGAGTATGATCAAGAGACAAGTAGATTTTCCAACCTAGACACAAGGTGAGTAAAAGGGTGTCATGTTCAAAAGAGACTCTTCCACATAATACAAGTTTAGATACATTTCTTTCCCAATTTTTCCCCCACCATTTCTGGCAAGTACCTCTTTATTTTTACGCAAGCTTGAGGAGGATAACATGTGCTTGTAATGTAAGATCATCCTTCGGACAAGTCCCTCGGAGTATGTTTAACGAACCCTAGGAAGGAGTGGTTTGGTCCCATGTCGGGTCTTTCGATGTTTATTTAATGAGTCCAAAGAAAGAAAACTCATGGGTTTTTCATGTTTAGAGAGTCTGAAAAACTTTTAAAGAAAACTCATCTCCCATATGGGCCTTTCAATGTTTGTTTTATGAGTCCAAAGAAAGAAAACTCATGGGTTTTTCATGTTTAGAGAGTTTGAAAAACACTTAAAGAAAACTCTCTCAGTTCCTTTTTCGTAAAGTAGTCTGATGAGACCAAAAAAGAGATAAACTATCGCTCAACAGACGTTTTCTTCAAATACTTTAACGAGCGTGAAAAGAACAAGATCGCTTGGCAATATTTTCATGTTTATAGAGTCTAAAAAGAGCTTAAAGAGAACTCCAGGGGGTTCCTTTTTCGTATAACCTTTACGAGTCCGAAAAAGTGATAAAATTATACTCGGTTACATTCTCATTGATTTACAAGCACGAGAAAGAACAAAGACTAAGATCGGTAACTTATTCTCATGTATTTACGAGCATGAGAAAGAACAAATACTAAGCTCGAGATTGTTTTTATTTTTACGCAAGCTTTAAAACAAAACAAAACTATGCTTGGGATAGATTTTAATTTTTACACAAGCTTAAAAACTAAACAAAACTATGCTTGGACCTGGGTTCATTTTTACACAAGCTTGAACCAGAGGAAACTATGCTTCAGGTAAGTGGTTTCATTTTTACACAAGCTTGAACCATAGAAAACTATGCTTGTGACTTCCCAACGCATAACACATGGATGGTTGGTACTTAGCCCCCAGCTTAAGAAACTAGCGGCTTAACTTCAGCATGAAGTCCAGAGGCTAAGGAAAATGCCCCCCAAGCTTCGTTTCATCCAATTGCAAAGGAGAATGAAATGAAAATCCAAATACTAGACGAAGGACTTGACTCAAATAGAGAGGGGGAAAACTATTTCATTTTTTAACAAGCTTGACATAGAAACAAGAACTATTCTTGTAACCTCTATTTCATTTTTTAACGAGGTTGCCACAGAGATGAAAAAACTATCCTCATAAGTGGTTTCATTTTTTAATGAGCTTGAAATCAAAAAACCATGCTCAAAGACCTTTGTTTCATTTTTTAACGAGG
Organism: Picea engelmannii; assembly: GCA_009831015.1. Taxonomy (NCBI): domain Eukaryota; kingdom Viridiplantae; phylum Streptophyta; class Pinopsida; order Pinales; family Pinaceae; genus Picea; species Picea engelmannii. Next base: position 497,596 of record ML778522.1, read on the forward strand.
TTGCCTTAGAGATGCAAAAACTGTCCTCGCAACCTCTCTTCTTGATCATGGATTCCAAGAGGACAATGCTCTGGAATGACACCATGTCGAGGGACAAAACTCGGTCATGGCTTCCAAGAGGTCTTCACTGGAAGGAAGAAACACACTCTGGAAGGACACCATGTTGAGGGTCGCAATAGGAGTAAAGAGATCAAGCTCTAACAAACCTATCGAAGAGATCACCATGTCAACTACTGGATCTGAGTCATCAGAAGTCGAAGCCATGGGAGAAAATGCCACATAATTGACATGTGGTGGGGGCGATACTGTCTGGATACAAGAGCCATTCAGGGATGCAATCCAGGTGGGGTCAATGAATGAAAGTTGATCAACAGTCACAACTCGTCCATCGTGAGGAAAAGATATCACACAAAAAAGAGTAGACACAATAGCTTTCATGGCATAGACATAATCTCGCCCAAGGAGTAAAGAAAAATCCAAGGGGTCTTAGACTACCATGCTGTCAATAAAGACGGTTTTCCCTCCCAAAGTTATAGGAAACTGAGGAAGGGTCCCTAAAGGTTTACTAGTTCTTCTGTTAAAAGCTAATAGATTCTGTGTAACCGGTGCAAGCGGAGGATAACCCAAATCTTTCCAAGTAATATAGGATAAAATAATAACAGAGGAACCTTCATCTATCAACATCTGAGGAACGTCCCGACCACAAACTTGCACTGTAATCTGGAAAGGAAAGTGAGAGGGAAGACGAGGTCCAATTAGCACATCCCAATCAAAATGGATGGCCTCATTACTTGGAGGGAGTTTCACGGGAGAAGGATGAATACCCCCTGACACGGCAGAGTCTGTATCAATGAGAAAAACATGGGCAGTATCGGTTTTACTCTCTAGCGGGAGATTAGGATCGACCGATGAAGAGATCAGATCGACCACTTGGGTTTCATTCTCCAAGGGGAGAATGGGGTTGACCGAGGATGGGATCGGATCAACCACTTGGTCTACAAGTTCATCCAAATATGTGACCAGATTGACCACTTGATCAATCAGACTGACTGATAGGGGAACCATATTGATCATTCCATCAACTATAGGTGGGTTGAGAGAAAGCTTGTGATAAGCAGCTGGAAGTTGAGGCTGTGGAACAGTCATGTCTTCTAGTAATTTCGAAGCTTCATCCATACAAGGGCAAAGGTGAGTGAGATGACTCCCTTTGCATAACAAGCACAGGAAATTGACTTTACTTTTCTTCTTCCCAACCGTATCATGATTGGTTGACAGGGGGTCGTCAGCATGTTGTTTATAGGCTAACGACATGGGTTGGCAAGGGTGTGTAGACCATGCTTCTATAACCTTGGATATACCAGGGCAATCCTTAAGAATATGGCTACCCTTACAAAGCCTGCAAGGGTACTTGGGCTTACGGGTTGTTTGGGTGATCTTGACATCATCAACACTCCCATCACGATTAACAGTAACTGGTTGTTTTCCAATGTGTTTGACAGTGGTTGGAGGTTTTGACCCTTGTTTATCTTTCTTCTTCTTATTCTTCCTTTTCTTCTTCTTCTTATTCACTGGGTTACTAGCTTCAGAATTTTCACCTGATGAAGAAGATGAAATGGAAGGTGACATTGCAAGTGAAGAAGGTGAATAAGACATTACTGGTGAAGACGGTGAAGGATCAACATGAGGTTGATTTTCTTGGGGGGAAGTGCTTATGATCGAAGCACTTACTGCATTCGGGATTACCTGAGTAGAAAACAACCACACCGGCAATCCAATTGTGAGACCTGGAAGGCTCAAAGTAGCAATGTGAGGAGGACCAATGTTTCCATAAGAAGGAAAAATAAAAGGTTCCCCTAGAGAAGAGGTTCCTTCATTGGTCATTTCAGTAACTGACGCCATTAAAAACAAAAATCCAATCTAGAGTCCTCTAAGGAAAACAAACAACACATGCTAAAAATCTAGTAAGCAAGCAAGCAAACAAAACCTTCTCACAATGAACACACTAGTTGGTGATGAAATCCAACGTCGCGGGAACAATGTAAGAAGGGGCTAAGATAGAGCAGGTGGTAAAGTTACGTTGATGACCTGCTTAACGGACTTACACCCTGGTGCAAGCTCCCACACATAATCGTGGGTATACCCTCCAAGGAGCCCGAGTGAGTTTGGCCAACGTCAATTCCAGGTACTATGAAGACTTGCCCCTCCACAGTCACCTTGTGTAAAGACCTGTTGGCAGCCAACTCATTTTTTTTAATTACTAGAAAAATCTTTCCTACACCTCTTGTCTTCTAAACGACAAATCATCATCGCATTGAGCTTCAAGACATTTGTTTTATTTTCGCGACAAGTGCAATTTGATTTCGTTTTGATTTTTCACAACTGAAAGTGTGAAAACACTTCCCTCGTTGTCTGGAATATTGTTGTCTTTTATTGATTTATTGAAATACACTTGACCATTGGTTTATTACTTCACTGCAGAAGGTTCTTTCAAAATTGTAGCCATTCACTTTAATTGATTTCTCTTTTGGAATGTTAAGTTATGAGTTATAGGTGACATAATTCATCTTGGTTTTGTGTGAGACTCATTTCTTTTGAACTCTTAACTTATCAATTTCATATGTTTATTGATCACAATGTTTTGATACTTCGATAATGCTACGAGCACATTGGCAATATCATGAGTTTGATTTCATAAAGTGGTAATAGTTTGAAGCGCTTT
>ML778522.1:520701-539963 GCA_009831015.1 Picea engelmannii
TCTGTAAACACAAAATTTGGAAAAAGGACAAAACTTTTGAGTGAACTTTCAAATCCAGAGAGTCTTGATGGATCTCCCACAGACTCAGAGACCAGAAAACAAGCAATCAAAGCAAGGGAAACTAGACTAACTAGGAAACAATCCGTTCCCCAATTGAGTCGCCAATTTTGTTATTGGATAAATCCATAAGTGCAGACACAAACCAATCTCCCTAGATCCACCTGGATCTAGAACAAAGCAAGACAGAATAATACTCTTTCCCTAGATTTCGACTATTGAATGAACTAGGAGGCAAGAACAAGTTAGATACCTTATAATCTCTTCCTATGGTCTTTGTTGCTCCTGCTTCGCTCCAGTGCTCTTGTGTAGTCAAGACCAAGACAACAGAAACCAACCAAAGTGAAGAAAGCACAATTTGTTCAATAGTCAATCTATGTATATGATCAAGGAGTTATACAATAAAGTGGAACTATCTTTATGGGAAAGAATCATATTATTGTATCATATTAAATGTGAAAGAGAGATTACAACCATTGCCTTGATGTCATACGGTCCCTTCCAACTGTCCTTCATTCCCCACACACTTTGACTCCAAGAATTCTGAGAGCATAGATCTGATGATATTCACAATCTATCTTGAAAAAGAAAATCTCAAAGCTACTCCAACCAATCTAATAATTCCAAGCCAACCAAATCTAACAAAGCTCAAGAACCAACAAAAGCTAACCCAAGCTAACTTTCTCCATGAGAACTCCTCTCCTTTTATAAGTTGAAGAGGATAAGGTGAGGAGGTTAGGATGATCCCACTAAATCATGAAAGCGAATAAGATCCAAACCATTCGGATGCCACCTCACCATAGAAGTTTCTCCTTCTAGAAGATTCGAGAAAATGCTCATTTTTCCCACGTGCAGGCATTCTCACACCCTAGCTATAGGGAAACCTGCGAACACCTCGCACCCTAGCTATAGTGCAACCTGCGAGAATGGGTCATTCTTGCACTCTGCCTATATAGAAACCTGTGAACTTCCTTTTTATAAGGTTTTTACATAGGAAAATGCAACTTCTTTTCTCAAGAAAAGTTCTTCTCCCTTCTCTCTTTAGGAACTCAGGCCACTGACCCCTCTGAAGGCAACAGATAAGTTTACATCATTAATGATCATAGGGATGACAAAAATAATGTGTAACATCAGCAAAGAAGAAAACACTTGGGAGAATGTTGGGTTTTTATATTCCTTGTAGTGAAAGTATAGTCGAGGTGAATCGAGTGATGGTCAAAGTTGAGGTGGATCGACATCAAGTTGAAGTCAATGTGGATTGACAACAGGTCGAAGTCAAGGTAGATCGACAACAATTCGAAGTTCGAGGAAGTCAACTGGGTAAAGTTGAAGATATCGACGACAAATCAACCGAAAATAGGTAGAAGTGTGGGTGTGAGATGAGTGACTAGAGAATGAATGAAGGTTGATTGGTAAAATTGACTTGGAGTCGACTATAAGAGAATCTCAGGATTTGTGGGATTTGTAGCCAATGATATGCATAGATATGTCACCATTTTTTAGGCACCAATCTTTATGGTTTTTCAGGTTGTAAATCCTATAAACAGGTGTGTTGTAAGGACATAAAGGATGTTGTTGTTTCATTTGCAGTTGTTGTTGTTGCTATTGTAAGGTAATCATAGAATGCACTTTTGCAGGTCAATGCATGTGTAAGTGTAGGTTGTTGGTCATGCATATGTAAGATGAATTGGATACAGGGTTGTTCTTGCCTATGAAAGAGGGTATGATGTAAATTGTGTCTTATGTGTGGACCAAGGTTAGACATGTAACCTTTTATTCTGAATCCATAATACAACAAGAGAAAAGAACGCTCAAAGGAATGCTATTTTTCACAGTTAAGGGTTTACAGGGTAAAATATTAGTGTACTCTGTGATTTCTTGTGTCATTTTATTTCTTGATTAAATTCTTCTTCTCTTTTTCTAGGATTAGTGTGGAAGTGTCTTTCATTTCTTGACAAGGATACACAATATTTTCCTACTTAAGATGATTATGATAAGATGTTCCAATCATTCAGTGATAAGGATTCAACATCTCTCTATGTGTACGATACTGATGATCGAGATGATTCAAGAAAAAACTCAACACTTCATACTATTTATGACATATATAATGATGCGGGAATGAATGTTCGAGAATATGATAAATATTGGGAACTATGTGTGGAGGAGGACAACAAAGGGTTTGATTTATCAGATGAGAGAAGATCAAAAAACTTTTATGGGGAAGGTAGTTCACATTGAATGACATCATCTAATGAATCAATTAACCCCTTGTGTGACATCCCACACCATGTTGATGAAATATCATTGCGTGATTTGGAGAATCGACTATTGTCTAGAGAGGAGAAAATTGTACAGGTATTGACGAAGGCATATGATAATCATAAATTTATTGAAGATGTTATGTGGAAAACCCATATGGAAGAGACACAAAGACGAATTGCATATGGAGTCACTAGTACCCAATTTCACATCATCATAGAGGCAATAGAGAATATGAAATCAAATTATTTGTATTTTTTCATGGATAGGGAGCTTTCTCTTAAGTTCATTGAAAACAAGGGAAGGCAGATTGAGGATATTTGTTACCATATTAGTTTGGCATGATCCGCATCATTGATAACATCAAAGACTCCATCATATTTTTTAGTTGTGACACATGAGGGTGTGAGTGGCACTCATGATATAAGGGAGGAGACTCTTATGACAATTCTGCATGGGGAGTATTCAGGGTTGTAGGTGTATGAGGAGAGGTCTGACATAGAGGGTTTTTTCCCATGCGCCTATTTTGCATTATAGGGATCATGAGCCATTTCCTTTGGCTCAATGATTAGCTACAGAGGAGGTAGTTGAGAAAATTCTTATGGACCAAACAACAAGGAAGTGTACACACCATTTGATTGGGGGATTGAGTATAGTACATATGTGGATACATCACTTTGGTATCCAGGACTAGTTTATATTAGTGGAGTGATTGATATAGTGGAACATATAGGATACATGGTTAAACATGATGATATGGTGCTATTCAATAGTATATAACAATATACAATGATATATGGTGGTATACAATGGGGTTTTGAGACATTTCCCTCAGGGAGACCTCTACATTGGGATTTAAAGAATATCATTGAGTTTGTTTCACCCATGATCGATGAGTACATGGATGAGCTTCATGGAGAGGAATATTCCTCATAGATTGATATTTGATTGGGATATCACCAGAACAGGGAAAGAGAGTAATATACCCACAGGATCGCTCTCAGATGTTATCTTGAGTCCTTGGTCATACAATTGGGGTTTACCAATGCACTTAACACTTTCCAGTATTGTAGGCAATGGTAGTGGAATATAGTGCTATTTTCTGATGACAACCATATATTTGTAAGGACATGGAGGGTTCCCCTAAGTCAGATGAGTGACGTACGTAGGATTATAGCCATGGAATAGTTCTTTCATTTGGGTTATATGGTCAAAGCACAGGAGGAGATATATATGTTATTAGATCAGTTCATGGAGATTTTAATTAATAGAGTGGTGGATGGAGTTATCCACTACAGAGGTCACACACATGTAGTCCATGAGTCCAAACTTAGGGATAATATTATGAGGGATATGTGTGATTCAACTTTGACAGGGAATTATGGGTACTCGCATGAGTATGAGGAACCATAGGCGATAGGAATATTTTATAGGGAGGTATTTATAATAAACATATTAATTTGGTACATTGATGGTGAACGTGATAATAGAATTCCCAATGTGGTTTGGTAGGATACAAATAAATTAGCATGCACAGAGTTTATTCCTAGTACATGGTTTACACCATATGATGGAATACCAAGGACTTGGATCATTTTGACTCTAATGGTTACTAGTATAGCATAGAAGCAACTAACAGGTATTGGGAGTGGTGGAATTCCAATTTGGTTGTGGAATTCAAGAATTCATTTGAGTGATATATTTATCCAGATGATGATGATCAACATAGCCATGATAATGAGTGGTATGCTTTATTTTTGGGACAAGATCGAGGATGACCATGGATTTACAGACTTAGACTTCACTAAGAAACCTTCATAGGGGAGGATTCATGATGGTGGTTTATTTCCCTTGAGGGAGAGTAGCTTTGATGCAGGAGCATATTAAGAGAGCCAACAAAGAAAGTGGAAAGGTGAAGGACAGCTGGAATTACACCAACACACATTTTGAGAACATTTTGAATTTCAAACGATAAAGCATCAATGAAATATCTGAAAGGATGTATTTGCATTTATGTTTTGGAGATTGTAAACAGATATTGAGCATTTCTCTCATCTGTCAGATATGGAGGCATTTAATTGCAATGAATGTAAAGTAGGTAGCTTTAATTCCGATTAGATAGCTAGAGCTGAAAGAGAGAAAACTCTAGAAAGCTCCCTTGTAGGCATTGTATTGTAATCATTAATTCTCATTGTAAGTTGTACAGTTGTAGAGAGAAAGAGCATAGAGAAGAACAAAGATTGTAGGATTGTATAAGCAGATAGTTGTTGCTATTGAACCCATGTACAGGAGCACTGGGATTAATATAAAAATTCTCTAATTCCATTTCATGGTGTTGTGGTGGTTGTTGTTTACATCTATTTTAACGGTATGTTTACAATTTTTCTTATGTTCTCTATTATGCATTTGTTTCAATGTTATGTGTGTGTATGCTCTTGATTTCATGTTGAATGTATGAAGTCTGTGAGAGGAGAATTATGAGTTTCAATTGTTTCTTGTCCTGAGGATTCCTACAAGGAGTGCAGTGGAGGTCTACATAGAGTGCGTTGACAGAGTTCTGAGTTTTATCTCAGAAAATCTCAGGAGGGATATCGTCATTCTCATACCAGCTGGAGTGCAGGTATCACATAGATTCGTGCAAGGTGTGCACCAATGAGGTGAAGTCTTAGACTTTTCCAACTGAGGATAAAGGTTGAAGAATTGTTGTTGCAGAGAAGTGAACAGATTTGAAGAGTGAAATAACCAAGGTTTTTTGTGAATGCCACAAGGTGTGCGTGTAGGGACTCAAATTCCAGGAGTTACACTAAGATTCCAAATTCAAAAGGGTTAGAACCTTTGAAGTTTTCAAAGGAAGAATGAGGTCTAGAGTCACCTCATAGAACTTAATATTAGAAGGAAATACGCCAAGGTAATTGGGCAGAAGTCTTTGTGAAGTCTGAACGAACGGTTGAAATTATCAGAGGGAGAATCATGAAGTTTCGTGGGTCATTGGATCTTGTAGATCAGTGGGAAGATTAAGACTGAGTGCCTTTCAACACTCATAAACTCAGGAGGGATAGTGGCCATTGCATTTGGATCAACAAGGGTCATTGATCGCGTGCTTAGATTCGTCGTTTCCAAAATTGGGGCATGGAAGATGTTGTGACTCGGAGTTGAGAGTTGTGAACTCCCAATTCGTGAAGTCTCGATAGAATCAACACCATCATATCACGGGAATTTCAGAGCCATCAATCATGATGAGGAATCACCATGATTTTGGCCATTGGTGAAAGGTGTTGTTGCATTACAAATCATCGGTACGCGAAATCCCAAAGTGTAGAAGGATTTTGGCCCTAGGTCGCAGTCGGGGGTCATGTCAAGGAAGTAAAGGGAGGAATCAAGGGACCCGTTATCCTTATGGGGTTTCATGGACTGATGAGTCATAGGGACTCACATTAGTGATCGCTAAGTCGCTAAAACCAAAATACTTTTCGGGTGAAGATCGTGGTCATGTCAGCTGGTCACGTGGATGAGAGTTGACACTTAGTGCTTTCTCACACATGCATAGCTCCAAAGAAGGAGTTGGGGATGGACACTTGTGTGTGGAGGATTCCTGCGGGGAATCAAAGAGTCAATCAAAATAAAAAGGGGGAGATTAAAAATGATCCTTAGACTGGGAGTTCGTGCAGAACCTACTAAGGTAGGGTGTCTCTACGCTAGGTGGTATTAGAGATTACAACCACTATTTTATGTAAGCAAGGGAGACAAAAGGCAAGTTCTAATTTGAATTATGCATGGGACAGATTGAAACAATGTCGCCCAGAAGACAACAAGATATACCAATGCCTGATCGAGCTGTGGAAAGGGAAATCAGAGAACTCTGTGCTCGATTATATGCTATGGAGAAAGCATAAAGACAGACAATTGATGTTGGAGATGTCAGTGAAGTTGAAAGTGAAAATGAGGTTGGATATGAACAAGAATTTGTAGCCTAAGATGTTGCAGAAGAACGTCTATTCAAAGTTGTTGCAAGAATAGGATCCAGGGAGACGATGAACATTATGATGTATGAAGGAAACTTAAACGTTGAGGAGCTGCTAGATTCGTTTAGATCTCTATATAAGTACTTTGATTATGAAGATATCGAGGAAGATAAGAAAGTCAAACATGCCATCACTGGACTTAAAGGGAATGAAACACTGTGGTGGGATGAACTGTAGGCAGATAGGCATTGCAAGGGAAAACAAAAAATCAAAAGTTGGGATAGAATGGTTGCAAAGATGAAAGCCAAATTTATACCTAGGGACTACCAAATCAATCTTCTTCGAAGAATGCAAAATTTGAGACAAAAAAGAATGACAGTGAAAGAATACACTGAGGAGTTCTACATATTAAACATTAGAGATGGTCATCGTGAAAGTGATGATGAGAAGGTCACCATATACATGAATGGTTTGAGATATGACATTTAGGATGAGATGAGCATGATGACAATTACAAATGTGGAAGATGTTGATGAGATTGCTCTGAAGGCTGAAGATAAATTGGCTTGAAAACAAAGTCAAAGAGGCAGAGGTAGAAGTCAGAGCATGGGCAAAGAAATTGCCCAAGACAGAGTACAGAAGCCCAAGGATGAAGAAAAGAAATCTCATACTCACCCAGAAAGAGGAGGAAGTTCACAGGGAAGACAATATGTCGACGGGAATTCTTTTCTTCGAGCCAGAGGAAGAGGAAGAGGCAGAGGTGGTGAGATAAAATGTTTTTTCTGTGGAAAGATTGAGCATAAGTATTATGAATGTCATGACAGAAAAAGAGATGGAGGAGGCGAAGAAGACATTTCAGAAGCATAGAAGAGAAATGTTGAGGCAAAATATGCAGAAGGTGGAAGATCCTTAATGATGAGGAAAATTCTCTTGAAGCCAGAGAAGGAGGCAGAGAATCCAGTTCAAAGAAACAGTTTGTTTAGAACTACTTGCAAGACCAAGGACAAGGTATGCAAGGTAATTTTGGATAGTGGAAGCACAAATAATTTAGTCTCCAAGGAAATAGTGGAAAATATGGAATTGGAGACAGTTGCACATCTGAGCCCATACAAAGTCTCGTGGTTGAAAAAAGGACATCAAGTAACCGTCACTAAACAATGTTTAGTTGAATTTAAGATAGGGGGTTACAGAGATGAAATTTTACATGATGTTATTTCCACGGATGTCTATCATATTTTATTGGGGAAACCATGTCAATATGACAGGAATGTTGTTCATGATGGGAGAAGGAACACATACACCTTGGAGAAGAATGGTAGGACACATATGTTGCTGCCAATTAAATACAAGGAGGTAAAAATAGAGTTGAGAAATACTATACTTATCATGAGTGGGAAGGAACTTCTTGATGAATTCAAGAAAGGAGAATACATGCAGTTTTCTATAGTGAGAAAACCCAGAGTCATTTTGACAAATACCAAGATAGATGATCTACCTAAGGAAATTCAGGAACTGCTAGAGAATTTTGTTGATATTGTGGCGGACGATTTGCCTTGTTCGTTTCCACCTATCAGGAGAATAAGCCATCACATTGACCTTATACCAGGAGCAAGTTTACCAAAAAAAGAAGCATACAGATTGATGTCACAGGAGAATGAAGAAGTCAATAAGAAAGTCGAGGATTTGAAAGCTTGAGTCCATGCGATGTTCCAACAGTGCTAAGTCCAAAAACGGATGGTGGTTGGAGAATGTGTATAGACTCAAGGGCTATAAAAAAAATCACCATTAGATATAGATTTCCTTTACCGAGGATGGATGACTTGATGGATTACTTGAGTGGAGCAAAGTTGTTTAAAAAGATTGACTTGAAAAGAGGATACCATCAGATTAGAATGAGGGAAGGTGATGAATGGAAGACAACATTCAAAAAAAATGAAGGACTGTATGAATGGCTTGTCATGCCATTTGGTTTGATGAATGTGCCAAGTACTTTTATGAGGTTGATTAATGAAGTCTTGAAATATTTCATTGGAAAGTTTGTGATTGTGTATCTTGATGATATACTGATCTTCAGTAAGACCAAGGAAGAACATTTGAAACACTTAGCTTTAGGAATGAGGAGGTTGCATCAAGAGAAGTTGTTGATAAATATAAAGAAGTCATCTTTCATCAAGAAAGAACTCATTTATTTGGGGTTTTTGATCTCTTCAAATGAGTTGAAGATGGATCCTGAGAAGGTAAAAGAAACCAAAGATTGGCCATCACCAAAGAGTATCTTTGAAGTTCGAAGCTTCCATGGATTGGCTAGTTTTTACAGGAAATACATCAGCAATTTTAGTGGAATTTTTGCACCAATGATTGACACAGTCAAGAAAAGACATAAATCTTTTCATTGGAAAAAGGAAGTAGAGAGAAGTTTTAAGTTGCTGAAGGAGAAAATAACTAGACAACGAGTTTTGGTTCTGCCATATTTCAGTAAGACGCTCCAAGTTACATGTGACACAAGTGGATTTGTGATTGGAGCAGTATTGAGTCAAGACAATAGATCGATTGCATACTGTAGTGAGAAGTTGAATGATGCCAAAGTGAAATATTCCATGTCTGATAAAGAATTTTATTCAATCATATAGGCATTAAAGAAATGGAGGCACTACTTGATTTCAAAAGAGTTTGTCTTGTATAGAGAAAACCATGCTTTACAATTCATAACTTGACAAGAGAAACTAAACTAGAAACACACAAAATGGGTTGAAATTATGCAAAACTTTACTTTTGTTATAAAGAACATTTCTGGAAATACTAACAAGGTTATTGATGCATTGAGTAGGAAATGTTTGATTCTGCAGGATTTTTGTGTGAACACCTTAGGTTTTGATAGCCTTAAGGACATGTAGAGAGATGATCCAGATTTTAAAGATGCTTATGAAGCATGTGAGAATCTAGTTCTCAGAGATAGAATCTAGTGAATCGAGTATTTGATTCAGGATGGACTGTTATTCAAGGGAAATCAGTTGTGTATTCCAAAGAGTTCTATGAGAAAGAATCTTCTGAAGGAAAAACATAGTGGGGGATTGGCTAGACATTTCGGCCATGACAAAATGTTTGCATAGTTGAACAATTTATACTATTGGCCAGGGATGAGGACAGATGTCAAGAAATTTTTGAACAGATGTAGAATTTTTCATCATGAAAAGGGGAAAATATAGAATACAGGATTGTATCAACCATTTCTGATACCAAAGAGGCCGTGGGATGCAGTAAGCATGGATTTTTTGTTAGGACTATCGAAGACACAAAGGGGTTGTGACTCCATATTTGTTATAGTCGATAGATTTTCAAAAATGTCACATTTCATACAATGTCAGAAAACCAGTGATGCAACTCACATTGCAAATCTATTTTTCAAAGAAGTTGTTAGACTTCACAACTTACCTGTGAGTATTGTTTCAGACAGAGATACCAAATTTGTTGGTCATTTCTAGAGGACACTATGGACGAATATGGAGATAGAATTGTCTTTTAGCTTATCATATCACCCTTATATGGATGGACAGACCAATCTATTGAACTAAAGTCTGGGAGATTTATCGAGGAGTTTAGTAGTTGAACATCACAGTCAATGGGATCAGATTTTTCCACAAGCAGAATTTTCATATAATGATTCACCTAAAATAAGCACAGGACAGAGCCCATTCCAGATAACGTATGGAATGGAGCTGAGGGGAGTATATGAATTGAGAGACCTAGGGAAAAGCGAATTCAGCAATGCTGGAGAAGAGGATTTTGCAGTAGAGATGCACAAGCTCCATAGAAAAATCAAAGAGCGGTTAAAGAATTCTAACCAGGAATACAAGTGCAGAGAAGATCAACATAGGAGAGAACTTCAATTTGAAGTAGGCGATTTGGTTCTAGTGCATCTCAAAAAATAGAGGTTCCCAAGGGAAACATATAATAAGTTGAAGATGAAGAAGATAGGGTCATGCAAGATTTTGAGGAAATTTGAGGCCAATGCTTACGAAATAGAATTGCCATACGGGGTAGGAATATCACCCATATTCAACATAGTATATTTGTATCCTTATAGATCTAATAGAGCAGGAATAGAGGAGGATCATATAGCAGTTCAATGGGTCAAACAGTTTCCTGTGGTTGAAAAGCCACAGATGGAAAAGATAATTGATTAGAGAGTTTGAAAGAATACCCGAAGGAAGACATACTTTGAATATTTGGTCAAATGGAAAGGACACCCAATTGAGGATGTGTGTTGGGAAAGTGAATAAAATATCCAAAGACATGGATAGACAGTGTAGGAGATCATGAACAAGAATTCATGAATTTTTCAGCCAAGGGAGTATGATGCAGGAGCATTGTAAGCGAGCCAACAAAGAAAGCACAAAGGTGAAGGAAAGATGGAATTGCACTAACGCACGTTTTGAGAACATTTTGAATTTCAAAGGATAAAGCATTAATGAAATATCTGAAAGGATGTATTTTCATTTGTGTTTTGGATATTACAAACAGATCTGGAGCATTTTTCTCATCTATTGGATATGGAGGCATTTAATTGTAATGAATGTAAAGTAGGTAGTGTTAATTCTGATTAGATAGCTAGAGATGAAAGAGGGAAAACTCCAGAAAGCTCCCTCGTAGGCATTGTATTGTAATCAATAATTCTTCTTGTAAGTTGTAGAGATGTAGAGAGTAAGAGAAGAGACATGAACAAAGATTGTAGGATTGTATAAGCAAATAGTTGTTTCTATTGAACCCATGTAGAGGAGCACTGGGATTAATATAAAAATACTTTAATTCCATTTCATGGTGCTGTGGTGGTTGTTGTTTACATCTATTTTAATGGTATGTTTATAATTTTTCTTATGTTCTCTGTTATGCATTTGTTTCAATGCTATGTGTGTGTACGCTCTTGATTTCATGTTGAATGTATGAATTATGTGAGAGGAGAAGTATGAGTTTCAATTGTTTCTCATCCTAAGGATTCCTGCAAGGAGTGCAGTGGAGGTCTTCATAGAGTGCATTGACAGATTTATGAGTTTTATCTCAAAAAATCTCAGCAGGGATATCGCCGTTCTCATACTAGCTGGAGTGTAAGTATCACACAGAGCCGTGCAAGGTGTGCACCGATGAGTTGAAGTCTTAGGATTTCTCAACCAAAGAGAAAGGTTGAATAACCGTTATTGCAGAGAAGTGCACAGAGTTGAAGAGTGAAATAATAAAGGGTTATTGTGAATGCCGCAATGTGTGCGTGTAGGGATTCCTTATATTCCAGGAGTTATAGTGAGATTCCAAATTCAGAAGGGTTAAAACCTTTGAAGTGTTTAAAGAAATAAAGATGTATGAATTCACCTCACAAAACATAAGATCAGAAGGAAAGATGCCAAGGTAATTGGGCATAAGTCTTTGGGAAATCTGAACGGACGGTCGAAATTCTGAGAGGGAGAATCGTGAAGTTTCGTGGGCCATTGGATCTTGTAGATCAGTGGGAAGATTAAGGATGAGTGTCTTTCAAAATTCATAAACTTAGGAGGGATAGTGGCCATTGGATCCAGATCAACAAGGGTCGTTGATCGCGTTCTTAGCTTCACCGTTTCGGAAATCAGGGCATGGAAGATGTTGTGACTCGGAGTCGAGAGTTGCAAACTCCTGATTCACAAAGTCTTGATAGAATCAGGATCGTTAGATCACAGGATGATCAGATTCATCGATCGTGATGATAAATCATCATGATTTTGGCCATCGGTAAAAGGTGTTGTTGCATTACAAATCGTCGGTACGCGAAATCCTGAAGTGCAGAAGGATTTTGGCCCCAAGTCGCAGTCTGAGGTCACGTCAAGAAAGTCAAGGGAGGAATTGAGGGACTTGTTATCCTTTCAAGGTTTTGGGGATTAATGAGTCATAGGGAGTCACATCAGTGATTGCTAAGTCGCAAAAACTGAAATACTTTCCAGGTGAAGATCATGGTCACGTCAGCTAGTCACATGGATGAGAGTTAGCGCTTAGTGCTTTCTTGCACAAGTGTAACTCCAAAGAAGGACATGTGGATAGACACTTGTGTGTGGAGGATTACTACGGGTAATCAAAGAGTCAATCAGACTCAAAATGGGGAGATTAAGAATGATCCATAGACCAAGAGGTCATGCAGAACCTGTTGAGGTAGGGTGTGTCTACGACAAGCTTGGGGTTCTAGGAGAGGAGGATGCAGATTGGGAGCATTGGTCTGATGGTGATGATCAGAGTGGTGCAACACCAACATGGTGGTACCTTTCTAGGATTATTTTGGGACCTTGGGATTACATGGTTTGATATTTCAGCTACTATTAGAGAGGAGAGGAACAGTTTTGACCTTCCAGAGTTTACCTTTGGGAGGCTTAGGAGTGTGTTCTTGAAGGAGTGGTATTCAAAGGAGTTGATCAATTTTATGCAGGTTATGATTTATTGTCTTATCAAGAGACATCATACATATTCTTGTATTAGCACCTTATTTCTATGAGTACAGGGTGATTCACATTGTATAAGCTAGTTTGGGACCCTTGTGACTTTAACACCTACAGGATTCTTATGTTCGTATGGTGAGACCTTGCAAAATATATGTTAATAGATTGTCTGGATGATGCTTGGATGATTGCAGTAGGATGGGGATGCTCGAGTATTATGGATTTACCTTTGATACTTGGAGACTAGGTGTCATGGATTCCCTATTAGTTTGTGGCCACATAGACTTCTCCTGGATGTCTAATTTTAAATTTTGTTTGGGTGAGTCCACTGAGATCCATTGGAAGGATTTAATAATTGATAGTGGGGATGATTATTTTTTGCATTACAAATTAGGGAGGAAGTCTAGGAAAGAGGGGAAGATATCTATGATCAGATTAGCACGATGATATCCTGACTAGTCCTTTGTGGGGAAGAGCATGGGACCTTGGGATTTTATGGGTTGATAGTTTGGCAACCAGTACAAATAGGAGAGAAAGTTTTTACTCTCAGGAGCCTATTGAAAAATTGATCGGTTTTGTAGATGAGACATTATATGAAGAGTGTACTGAGTTTTCACAGTATCTAGTTTCTCTACGAATAGGTGGCCTTAAAGGGGCCCCTGGTGTTATCACATTGCAGGATAATATTGTGGGCAGTAGGTGTTCCACATTTTTCAGATGGGTTTGGGACCCACAAATCATCATTAGTTCCATTTTGGTTCAGTTTGTTGTTCCTATCGGTATGATGGAATTTCTTAATGACAAGCAATGTTTGGGAAGGGAGGATTTGTCATGTCCCCATTTTCGGATTCCCCTTTTCGACAATATAAATGAATCCCATGGCTTATTAATAAAGAAAAATAATTTCAAAATGGTTTATTCAATGTCACTTAGTTAGGAGTTGTTATGTATTTAAAATGACATTAAGGAAATAAAGTAACTTTAGATTCATAATTTAGTTAACCATATTTATTAGAAGTGACTTTTAATCTTAAAGTGAAATAAAAGGGTGGGGGGAAGGGTTATAATTGATTTAGTCAAAAAGGGCAAAGTTCTAGAAGTTATATTTGATTTATTCAAAAAGGGGGAAAGATCTAGAAGAAATGGAGGAAGGAGAAAACGATGGGTATAGCTTCATATTGGAATTTTGATTAGATCTCTCATTTTGGAAGTGCTTCTGGAGCCATTGTTTTGTTAGGGTTTAGAAACACCCTTACACTATTGGTTTGGTTTTGGTGGTGCAGTATCCACCCTAGATAGACAAGAGGGGAATCGACCCAAGATTTCCATTAGATCCTAGAAGAGAGGGGAATCCACCTAGGATTTCCATTGGATCTTAGACAAGAGGGGAATCCATATAGGATTTCCATTGTCGCTTCAACTTGGGGTTTGGTTTTCAGTTGGAGATATATAGGCTTTCATAGGAGATCAACGAGTACTGAAGTGCTAAGGAGGTTCACGAAATTCATAAGGTATGGCTCTACTTTCTGCATATATTTTATGGCATCCTTGCATGACAAGTACATGGCATCCTGTGTGGCCCCACTTGTTGTCAATCCTTGTCATGTAAGACATTGTTGGTTGTCCATTTTTTTCCCGTGAGGACCTTTGTAAAATGTAGTTGTAGAGACATTTAGACATGGGTCGATCTACCTTGAAAGAGGGTTTTTTCATACGGGTACTCACCAGGAGGGAAAGAAACATCATTTTCAGGTTCATAGGATTTCATTTTGAGTGTTTTCTTGATTTATTGAAGCTGCTACAACAACCCTTAGTTTCTATGTCAGATATACATCTATATTTCTTGTCTTTAGTTATTTTATTGTAGTTTCTACAACAACCATTATACCTTGTATTGATGTTCAAACCCTAATAAATATGTTGTGTTGATCTCTTCTATTTGTGTAAAGGGATGCATGCAATATGTTTGACAAGCTGTCTATCTTTTAGTAAGAAGCTATATCAGAATTGAGGCAAATTGCTTGACAAAATTGTTTAAAGAAAACAAAAAATTGGACATCTAACATAATATTCCATCCTAGCCTAGTTGGAGAAATTACATATTTAAATAATATGTGTGATATGTGCACACTCTCCAAAATTAAATAAAGTAACCCTTCCAAATAAGTATTAAAAAAATGCATGGCTGATGGGTCGTCGAGTCTCATGGTCGGAAGTGAAGTGAGTCCTAATGAATGTAAAACAAATGGTAACTTTTGAAGACATGGTAATTTTCCCCAAAAATAAATATTACATAATACTATATTTGTTGGGTGCATGTTTCCCCATAAATATTATTAAAAGAATGAGGATGATGTGAAACATTCATATGATCATATTCAACGTTGTGAGAGGAAAGAGGAAATCATTATGGAAATGATAGAAATTAAGACAGTTTGGTGAGTTGCAAATAATCTCAAGTCATTGTCTAGATAGATTGATGATTCCCCCATTATAAATGAATAGTATAATCAGAAATCATAATTGAATTAAATGACTAAAACCTGATTTCTAATGAGTTTATGCTTGGAATGATGGGAAAGTACATGAAATGGATATCCTAAAGTTTCCAAGAGTTCTTTAAGTAGACAAAACCTAGATTTCACTTCCTCAAGATTACATATGTAATAGAATATGAAGAAAATGAAATGAAAAAGAAGAGTGTGTATCTTGTCTCTCTAGTATATAAGTTTTCCATTCAAAAGAATTAAGAATATAATTCATAAAACAAAATTAGAATGCTCATGAGTAAGAGGGATCAATTAAAAGATATCCCAACATAATCCAAACATTCTTGTCTTTCCAAGTTATGAATAAACTTAGTTTTTTCTCAAGGAGTGTTAAAGAGTGTGGGGCCCAACCACAAGAAATTCACATTTTTAAACTTATTATTATGTTCGAGGTGGAAAAAAATGTAGAAAACTCGAAATCGGAATCTTATAAGTTGCATTGACATATTCGATTAATGTATTTAGAACTGCAAAGGATTTGAATGCCTTTGAAATTTACATAAGCGAGACATTATTGATTCATGATAAGACTCTGACCATTTAGGAATGCAACCAAAATGAGTGACTTAAAATCATCAAATCTAAAGGATGGAAATATGCTTTCGAAAATAAATCTGGTCTGAAATCCTTATGATTTATGGGACTAGGATTAAATATTCAATAAACCATCAAGTTGGTGAATAGAATGATTGATTAGCTGGAAATGTTTTGAAGTAGATATTAGTAGAAAGATTTAAATGATAGTGATGTCCATAATGTTAAAACATGCATCTAGACAGTCTAAAAAGAATCTCTCTTGTTGTTTTGTATAATACGAATCTTGGACCAAGTAATAGGGAAGATAAAAGATAAAATACTTGAAAAACAAATTGAACAGAGCACCAAGAAATGTGCAACGAATGTCCATAAATTAAATCTAAAAGTACTAAAATAAAAATAACTCAAAATAATTAAAAAGAAGCTAGGATTTCTATGCTAAGAAAAGTCTATATAGGAAATTTTTTTGACTGAAAGTAACCAAAGAAAAAAATTCGATGTGTAAGCAACCTTTAGGATGACTCCAAAACCATGATTAAATAATCCTCCAAAGAAATTACGAGTTGGAGTGGGTTTAATTTTAGATGGGTATAAAAAATCACTCAAAAATTTAATTCACTGTGTATGGGACAACAAGATCATATCTCTAAAGAAATTCACTCATGCAAAATATTCAAATTAGAATCATGTAGAAATTAATATGGAACAAATTTGAGTGCTTATTTTCACCCCAAGTGGAACTAGATAGTATTCCTTATTTAAAATCTCCCAATTGTAAGATGAAAAAATGATTGAAAACGATTCAACATGGTGAACATGCATAGAATTAATGATATCTATGAGTGCTCATGGCACTTCGACAGAAGAATAATTTGAGATCGTTAAGTTTGTTGAGAACAATGCCCCATTTGTTATCTTAATAAGAAAACCCTAGATTGAGAAAGATAAGATACGAAGGAAATGAGAAGAGGAGGATATAGAGTAGAAAATGCAAGAACTAAGAGACTTCATGGCTAGGACAATACTGCACTTACTAGAAGAACAAGAGAACCAATCGAAGAAACTAAAGACCAAAGATATGGATGTCAAAGTTGAAAGGACACGGGAAGACTAAAGACACCTGTCTGTACAAGAGAGTAGAGCACCTACCCTAGAAAGAGATGAAGTATTACCCTTGAAACCTATGAAAGACCCTCCCCAATGAGAAGTTATCATGCTAAGAGAAGATAAGAATGATAATAGAAAGAGGAAACCAGTGATTCATATTGTAGGAAAGAAGGCCAGAAAGCTCAACAAGAAGAAAGCTAAGTTAGAAAGATTACAAGGCGCTCCAAAAGGAACTTCGCAGAAGGAAGGTTCCTCGAATTTGAACTTCATCGGAATATCAGTACAACATAGAATGGCACTTCATGATGGTGGGGCAATATGACCGTTGGAGGCAATATGATCATTCGATCGACACTCCAGAATATTTAGGAAATGATTTATGGCCTGAAAGTTTGCCACTGGACCATTGGGACCGAGCCATAATGGATGGAATTGGATTGAATAAGGCTTTGCAACCCATTGAAAGAAACTATTATGGTGTTATCTATTTATCCCATCAAGCGTTGCACCAAGAACACTTTTACCAATTGTGATTATCCAATCCCACAACGAACTATTTTATTTCGCACAGTGATCATTGAGACCTCGCTATCCATTCTGTTACAGTGAGTATTGTTCACCGAACTGAGATATCATATCTCGAGTGTGCATGTCAGACAAAATTAGTGCAACGAAGAAAATTGTTGAAGAGATTATAATAGACCTCATGGCCAAGAAGGTGATGTCCACAGGCATCCAAGCCTCATCTATGCGAGGAGTGCAAGACTTCTCGTCGACTTCTCATGGATCTGGACCATCCCGAGCTGCAACCAAGAAAATAACCAAGCATCGTGATGACTTGGCGAATGAAGAGTTAATCCCGTCCATGCTACCAAACTACATCCCACACCTTCCCGGTGTGGTGAGTCGTGATAGTTTCTCAAGGTAATTTGACTACACAGTCATCATTGCGTACCTTCTAAAGGGAATACAAGTAGTCAGACCGTAGTTGGAGAGGATTCCAACCTTGAATATCAATGAATATAACCTAGGAGACTGAAAGAGCTTTGGCATGCTCGCACCTCATAGATATTTGACCAAGACGAAGGGGAAGAAATCGACTATCATCCCCCAGCCGTGGACTATGGGCATTGCGAGGTCCACTATCTTGAACGTGATGAAGATACCACATTTTGGAAGGCACCAAGAGGTTAATGCGTGCATTAAGCTCTTGTTGTCATGCTTCCATAGAAGATATCTATGGTTATATAGACGCATCACTATTGATCTGGAATTGATCCATAGGATCACCAGATTGAGCATGTAGGGACCAGACCCGCAAGACTTTTATCCAAGGAAGGCTACAGAATGCACCCCGGCATGGAGGATTAAAGACACCTATGATGATGTAGAGAAACGGACGTGGGGCTACAAGGTAGCCTCCATTCAGAATGGCATAGTATTCCTTGCTTTCCAATTGATTGTTGGTAAGATATTAAGAAATAACAGACCCATGCAGGTCACAGGGTGTAATGATCCCAAGCCATTATGCAAGGATCATCACTGTTTTGGGTGTCTTTTTAAAACTTTTTTTGAGTGAGGTATTTTTTCAAACACTTTGTTGATCTACCTTTTAGATGTGTTTATATGTGTGTATGTAGCAACTAATAGAAAGATATAACCATGGAACATACTTCAACCATATGCAATAATATAGACAAGCCAAAACATCTCAATTCTTCTTTATTCATAAAATAGAGAAACCTGCTACAATGAAGATGCCGATCTGGAATGCTCAATAGATGGCCAAGAAGATAGACAATAGATAAGAGATGCTACAAAATGCTCCCGCTAATACAAAAGATGCCTCCAAAGGCTGAATAAGAAATGAAGATCAATACAAGAAGATCTGAATGCCAAACTCTCCAGCTGAAGAATGCCATGCTCTAATAGAAGGCTGAAACCCTCAATAACTTGGACCTGCTACCAAAAGTGTCCAATCACCCTAATAAATATGCCAATTGATAGATCGGGTGATGGTAAGAACAACCCAGGTGACCGAATCTCCAAGATCCCTCTCAATCTATGTAGATCTGAAATCCCCCACTGAATGGTGTGCCCCACTAGATGACTGGAACCCTAGATAATTCAGCCCCACTAAAGGAGGCCTCCAAATGCTCTAAAACTCTCTAGAAATATGGATCGAGACACTGCAATTCACTAGGTAAAGTCTCAGGGTCAGATCTGAAGTGTAACCCCTCCAAACGGACTAGATCTGGATCTCAAAAATGCCCTCCTTCTCTTCAATTCGCCCCACTGCTCAAGAAATAATCTGAGCCATAAAATTGTCTCAGAAAGCA
>ML778522.1:540091-552353 GCA_009831015.1 Picea engelmannii
AGAAATCAAAATAAGACCATACATGAATGAATGAGAAGAATCCCTTTCCTTTCCTTTATACTTTTTGGCTCACCTTGTCCCTCCAAAGTGACATTCATTTTATTAATATTTAATTAATTAATTAAATCACTTTAATTAATTAATTAACCTGTTTACCTTTGAAAAGATCCTTATCTCGCCTTGTGGCTTCCCTGGCCACTGAAAGTCACTTCTAGCCATCCCATCCTGTAGTGTTTCTCCTCCCGATTCTAATGAGATATTACACTGAGAGGTTCCTCCAAGTAATGTGCCCAAAATGACCTCTTCAGTGAATTCCATTGACTTATAGCTCAAAATTGTCAAAATCATGGAAATCGTCGGAATGCAACAAAACCAAAGCCAACCTATGCAGAATGACTCATAATGATGGAATATGATCATCAATGCAATATGGACCCCACAATGCCTCTCAAATACCCCTGTACTCGCTCTAGCATCCATCTGGCTACTCTGGTCATCATAAATCTCTGCCCTGTGATGATGTCCCAAAGTGGGGACATTATAGTCCTCCCTACTAGAAAATTTCTTGTCCTCAAGCAATACCCAAATCCCCCGAAGTAAAATACTAGGATCCCATGTCCACCTGTATGATACATATTAGAACCCATCCAATGATGAACAATAGCACACTCCACCCCCTGGATCCCACATCAGGAAGTGAACTGCAATACTCTATGAAGAACAGTCCTGGAAGATATCAACCCTGTGAACCTCCTACACCTGAGCCATGGCCTCATCTCAGAATGATTCCATCCTCTAAATCTCTACCAATATCCACACGGTCTCCATCAATTGCACATGATGATGCAAGAATGAGGTACTATAAGATCTCCATGAGGCACCCTCAAGCGTTGTGATAAATGGAAAGTTAGAATAACTTTCCCCTACAATGGTCCACTCTCCCATGTCGGTCAATGAACTGCTCAATCCTGCAATCCCTGGGTCCCATTCTAACCTCTGTCGATGATCCTCTTGCTGACACTGCACTACTCTGTCCATGACTTTCTGTCCCCTGCATACATACATGATCCTCCTCGCCAGGATCCTCAAGCTAAAATACCTATGACCACCGAACCTACTGCCTAGAAATTGTATTGGCATAGACACCTCTATAGAATAAGTACCTGTCCAAATGTCTCCATGCCCTATCATGATGATCAAGATGAAGAAAAGGTATCGCCCCATAGGATGAGTACCTGCTGGCCCACTCCAAACCAACCCAAGGTGGAGTGTGTGGCTCTCTAGTGCCACCTAGGTCGTCATGTAGTGAAAAATCCTACTAACCAAGTGAACTCCCAGATCCCATGGAAAACTTGGAAGTTTATCACTTCCAGTCTCCACTAGCTACTCATGTGATGGGCTGATCACTGTCGGAAGCCCACTGCACTCATCTGTCATCACCAGGTCTATGATGCTCACCATCACACACCAAGTCTCAACTGTCTATCTAACATGGTCCACCTCTGACCTGCTGTATGCCATAAAAGTACTCCCGTCATATAGTCTCAGCCTACTCACTCTCCATGCCCCCAGTCATGGCCTATCCCTCCTCATGTTTCTATCTATGATAAAAGTGTCAGGACAGGCTAATAGAAACATCTGCAACTGACTGTAGGACTAGGAGGTGTCACATGCTTTGGTCAATCCCAATGATTCGACCAAAATCTAATCCATCGATATCCATGAAAGATGCTCTTCTGTGGTCATCACCAAGTCCCAACCATCCAGTACAACCAAAAGTAACCCCTCTGATTGTTGGTCAACCAACCTCCATCTCTCATCTACCATGCAACTGCTGAAATGGTGAAGGTGATCTCCCACAACTATGTGTTGCTGTAGAGGAGTGACATCTACATACTCCCCTCAGTGTGTCTCCTCCCTGCAAGGCACTATACCCCTCTGAATGCCACCATACACCTCAGCATCTCTCTGTGAGCTATCACTCATCAAGATATTCTCCAGCATACTCATTTCATCTCCCACAAACTCATGTTGCATCATAGATCCTGGGCATACAACTGGATCAATCTCTATATGGAGATCAACCACTCCCAAGACACAAAAGGAAGTGTCCCCCATTTACTAGTGCTCCTCTGCTAGATCATCAACATCCTCTATCAATGTGACTGACTGATACATCTGAATGTCCACTAAGACAGATGAAGTGGATCTATGATGAATCTCCTCAAGAGACCCATTTAATATAGACTCTGATTCTTGAAGGGTGGTATGTGTGCCTCTCAAGAATCCTTGAGTGCTCTCCAACTTTCAAGTGAGTTGGTCTACCTCCAACTCCTGCCCCTCAGGGCCCTATGATACAACTCGCCAATCCCCAATAGGTAGTCTCTGTCTATCAACAATTGTTGGTATTCAGTCCTCATCTTAGACACTCTCTCCCAGAGAGTGTGAAAATCATCCATGGAAAATCCTCCATCTGAGCTACCATGTGCCACTGATGCTCTCCAACCGTAATCTGCCATCATTGCATGCATGTCATCAATATGTCTAGTGGTTTCCCTGATCATAGCCTCACTAACTCCCAACTATGTTGCTAAGTGGTGTGACTCCTGATCATAGTCATGTTGGGGTACCCCCTCATGCCTCTCACTGCTAGTGTCATCACTAACAACACTCTCTGCAGAAGATAAAGTGATGAACTTGATATTGTCTACTGTGCCACTAGGTTCTCCTGTATGCAACTGCATCCCATCACTAGATGCCATCTCCCCCTGACTCACACTGTATCCTGTATGAGTAGTTGAATCCTCTTGTGCACTGAACCTGCTACTATCATCTACGTCTGGATCCCATATAGTTGTATCCAGACACGTGCTATCATCATCTTGACTGCCAAAGAGTGCATACTCATTCATGCAATCTGATCCTGGAAGTAAGTGCTCCATCCACCTGTCAATCTCTTCCATATTCTCAACCACTGGAGTCTCCAATAGCTATGACTCCATCTCCTTTGATTGATCTGTAGGTGTAAGGTCAATTGCCACCACGTCCTATACCTCATCCTGGATCTGTGGGTCTACCTGTCCATGGTGTGCATCCCTCACACTAGGCTCATCCATCATACCTGACGTGCCACTGATCTCCTCATGTGATGTGGCTATCATGGGTGTCTGAAAGGGTGACAAATGTGTCATGACCCTCATAGGTAGCTAATCATCTCTAAGTGCTAACACATGTGACTCCTCACCAGTGTCACCACTCTGCTGAGGCATAAGTTCATCAATGGTATGTGATATGTCTGTTGAGACACTAGTGCTATTGTCATGTCCATCCAGTTGCCTATCCACTACACAAGGTTCATCCTCCTCCTCAAGCATGCAAGCATCACTAGCCCCTGTGCAATAGTCATCATCATTATCCTCTCAGGTAGAGTCACTATCACTAGCCCCTGTGCAAGAGTCACTGTCATCATCTGACTGCTCTGAATCAACATCTGTCACTCCATACACACACACCCCATCATCACTGTCATGGTGTGCCTCAATAGTGTGCTGAGTAGCCCCTGTGCAAGAGTCATTGTCATCATCTGACTGCTCTGAATCAACATCTGTCGCTCCATCCACACACACCCCATCATCACTGTGATGGTGTGTCTCAATAGTGTGCTTCTTACCCTTACCCCTACACCTATGATATGGTTCCCAAGGCACCTTGAAACTGTAGCAAAGATGTGTGCGCCTAATGGGTGTGGGGTTTCTAATGGGCGTGGGATTACCCCAAAGGGCTGCTCTGATTTCCTCCCTCTTCTTGAGGCAACGTGCAATCTTCTTCTTGTTCCAACTAGGATTTTTATAGGATAGGAACCATTAGAATGTTATGATCCCTTTGAAATTATTGAGGGTTTCATATTCCCTCTCACACTCCTCAATCCTATTAACAATCTCCATTTCCTTCCAAAAATCCATTTATCCCTATGAAAAACCCCTCAGGTTTGTAGGATTTAAGCTATGATACCATTGTCATGATCCCAAGCCATTATGCAAGGATCATCACTGTTTTGGGTGTCTTTTTAAAACTTTTTCTGAGTGAGGTATTTCGTCAAACACTTTGTTGTTATACCTTTTAGATGTGTTTATATGTGTGTATGCAGCAAATAAAAGAAAGAGATAACCATGGCAAATACCTCAACCATATGCAATAAGATAGACAAGCCAAAACATCTCAATTCTTCTTTATTCATAAAATAGAGAAACCTGCTACAATGAAGATGTCGATCTGGAATGCTCAATAGATGACAAAGAAGATAGACAATAGATAAGAGCTACTACAAAATGCTCCCGCTAATACAAAAGATGACTCTAAAGGATGAATAAGAAATGAAGATCAATACAAGCATATCTGAATGCCAAACTCTCCAGCTGAAGAATGCCACGCTCTAATAGAAGGTTGAAACCCTCAATAACTCGGCCCTACTACCAAAAGTGTCCAATCACCCTAATAAATATTCCAACTGATAGATCCGATGATGGTAAGAACAACCCAGGTGACCGAATCTCCAAGATCCCTCTCAATCTATGTAGATCTGAAATCCCCCACTGAATGGTGTGCCCCACTAGATGACTAAAACCCTAGATAATTTGGCCCTGCTGAAGGAGGCCTCCAAATGCTCTAAAAATCTCCATAAATATAGATCGGGACACTGAAAGTCACTAGTTAAAGTCTCAGGATCAGATATGAAGTGTAACCCCTCCAAATGGACTAGATCTGGATCTCAAAAATGCCCTCCTTCTCTTCAATTCGCCCCACTGCTCAAGAAATAATCTGAGCCATAAAACTATCTCAGAAAGCACTAGATCTGATGTCCAAGGCCCTGAAATGAAAACCCAAGTGATATAATCCTCAACGACCCTGCCAATCTCCTACAACGAATCTCTCTCCAAAGATGGTGTGCCCCTCTTGTTGGAATCCGTCAACTGGTGCGCCCTCTCTCTATCTGCACATGAAACTGATGTAGAATCCTCCTACAACAGAGTAGATCTCGAACTAGAATGGTGTGGGAGAGTATTTCATCTCTGAGTCCAAGCTTGGGACAAGATAGGTGGAATCTTTCACCACCAAATTGTCCTCTAGGGTTTGTTATGTCAAAATCCTCAAAACCCCCAATATTGGGCTCACTAGCTAGAAGCCAGAAATCAAAATAAGACCATACATGAATGAATGAGAAGAGGCCCTTGCCTTTCCTTTCCTTTATACTTTTTGTCTCGCCTTGTCCCTCCAAAGTGACTTTCATTTTATTAATATTTAATTAATTAATTAAATCACTTTAATTAATTAATTAACCTTTTTACCTTTGAAAAGCTCCTTATCTCTCCTTGTGGCTTCCTTGGCCACTAAAAGTCACTTCTAGCCATCCCATCCTGTAGTGTTGCTCCTCCTGATTCCAATGAGCTATTACATTGAGAGGTTCCTCCAAGTAATGTGCCCAAAATGACCTCTTCAGTGAATTCCATTGACTTATTGCTCAAGATAGTCAAAATCATGGAAATCGTCGAAATGCAACAAAACCAAAGCCAACCTGTGCGGAATGACTCATAATGATGGAATATGATCATCAATGCAAGATATACCCCACAATGCCTCTCAAATACCCCTATACTCGCTCTAGCATCCATCTGGCTACTCTGGTCATCATAAATCTTTGCCCTGTGATGATGTCCCAAAGTGGGGACATTACACAGGGTTTGTCGTTGACCTTGCAGGAAAGTGTGTGGAAGGACTACAGATGAACTGGGCTAGTTACCTAGTCAATCAGTTAGAACTAGATTGTCACAAAGCTTAGGATCAGGGATATGAGTTCCATTTTAGCAGGTTGTTGATCCTCATCATGTTTACTTATTGGGAGATGCTGGAAGGTGCAACCTTCCCTGACATTGAGTCATTCGAGCCACTAGTTGTGAATTTCACCATGCTCTGGTATTTGAGCGATATGGATAAACAATGGAAGTCGAATGAACTATTCCATACCTACTACCTTCAGTTGAAGAGGGATATTGAGTCTTTCCCTCATATGATGTTGAATACCCTGGATAGTTTCAAAACCTTTATGAAGTTCTGTGTAGATAGGCATTTTATTTATATTAATGTGCACGTAGATGAAAGTAAATAAGAGCTTCATTCCTACTACAAGCTCATAGAGGATGACCTAGACAAAATCACTAGGGAATGGCCTGCAGAGTTCCTTATACTAGTCAACCAGAAAGCACTGTTCGATCCCAACCTCATTAGAAGTCTGGTGGTTACTCACGAAGAGTATGATGCACCCAGCAGTAGCAGGAATAAAAGGAAGGAAGATGTACATGAAATACACATCACATGATAAGAGAGTGCATTATATTCACCTAGTAGAGGAGGAGAGAATGAAGTGAACAAAGAAGAAAAATAAGGGAATGAAGACAAGAATAAGCAAGGTTAAGTAACATTGCCTAGGAACCCCCTTGAAGAGGCAGAGACACCCAAGAAAAGAAATTTTTCCCCCATGAAACCTACATCGAGGAAGAATTCCAAAGCAAGTAATATGAAGTTGTAGATTGTACTCATGGTTGATGACTTCGACTTCATTATCGCAGTTGTATCAAATGCCTCAGAAGATATTTTTAAGAGAACTGAAGCCAAACAAGAAGCCATGTATGATAGAATTGAGACAGAGCTGAGAGGAGTACAACAAGCCCTTCACTCCAGCCGCATAGTGTCCACTTCATCCCCACCACCAGAAGAACCAGAGTTGGGAGATGAGCCTGCCCAACTCCACAGAATAGATGATGTGACCAAAGCTTTCCTTCATCGTGTACAAGAAGAAAATGACCAGGCCTCAGTGGCCATGAATCAAGAACAAGAGGAAATCATAAAGAAACATCGAGTTGCACAGAAGGAAAAGGACGAACTCCAAACCAAATTTGAAGAAACTAAAGTGCAAATCCAGCAGGAGAAAGAACAACTACTCATGGAGCAGGTTAGAGTTAAAGAAGCATTCAACAGAGAACTTCACTCTGTGAAAGGCTTAGAGAAGATGGAGAAAGACCCATTGGAGAATCAAGTGATGAAGCTTGTTGAAGCCATTCAGCAGATTCAACAAAGAGTCATGGAACTAGAGCTACAAATAGTGCCAAGCACTCTACAAGAAGTACGAGACCAGAGAGAAGCAACTGCCAGAAGCACAATTTAAAGGATCAAAGCATTAGTCATGGAATGTAAACATCTAAGCAGTCGCAGTGCGAAAAATTATGAGCGCCTTACTGAGGACCCTGAACTGAAGACACTAGAGTCACAGCTCCAGGAAGAAAAGCAGCAAGCAACAACAATACAAGTGCAGCTAAAACTCCTGTCAACAGTTTAGAGGATGAAAAGATCCCAAGAATAGTGCACAACTCAGCTACTAGTCCATGCCATACAAAGCAAAGTCATGGAAGTGGCTCAGAAGCTCCAGCCAGTCCAGGATGCATCTTGCCTACCTTTTGAGGATATTGAAGGCCGAGGAATAGAGCTAGAACAAGTATTCACTTCGGTAGAACAACTCTTAGAAGGACCTATGAACGAGGCATTTATTCAATAGTTCGCCAAGTAGGAGGCCTTGGTGCAACAACAGGTTGAAGCAGCTAGAGCCAAGATCTAGGCTTTTGAGGCAGAATTACCCAAACTAGAGCGACTCGGGACTAGTCACAAGTGAGTGATGGGGGCTTGTTATCCCTTGACCAATTTTTGGAGATCCTTGGTCATGCTTGACCTCATTTGGGACTTCGACAAGATGGTCTAAGGTGGAGCGCAAGTTGAAGCATAGATCGCAAGATCCGGGCCCCTTTTTAGGGAAGATTTTGGGATTAGGGTTTATGTAATGGGTATGGGATGTTGACCCATGGGTTTACCCATGTTTAGGCCCATTTTGTAATATATAAATAGAAAGCTAGGCTATGTAAGTAGGCGGTGCTAAGGGTAATGAGGTCAATGTGCTAAGTGTGAATAGTTGTCGATGCTTTGTGCGTGCTATGTGTTAAGAACTTGTAGAGCTAGGTGCAAGTGATTGTAAGAAGCTTGTGTATTTATAGTAAGAAGGCTTTGTGCTTAAACCTAGCTCGGGGAAGGAGGATCTGGTAAGGTGCACGTAGATCTCTTGTCCTACGTGTAGTGGGTTTTGAGGCTTTGTGAATGTAAGGAGATTGACAGAAGATAATAAAGAAGATGAAGAGTTAGTGGACGTGGCCCCACACTGGGGTGAACCACGTATATCTTGTGTTATAGTTGCTTTGTGCATTTGATGTGATTTATGCTTAGTGTTGTTATCTTTATGTACGTTAAAAGCATATGATATAATAGATTAGTGCTTAGTGATGTGAGTGAATGCTAGATTAAGTCTTGTTCCTTGTGCTAAGTGCTTACATGTGTTAGGTCTAGTAGAATACTGTGCTCCTCTGTAATTAGGATTTGGATCTGCGATGTGAATAAGGGTTAATTACTGATGAATGTTAACTACTAAGTGTTTTAATAAGTGGTATAATTGTTGGGTATGTGTTATATTCTTTGCACGAGTAGTAGTGTCTAAGCATCTGCGTCGGGCATGTAGGGGGGTTAGAGGGGGGTCCACACCGTGATGACATATTTCCAGGACGACATATTACCAGGATGACATATTTAGAGGACGACATATTATCGGGACAACATATTTCCAGGACCACATTTTATTTAGGTGGTTTTTCGACACATGGTTTTTTGTTAATGGTTTTCTATTTCCGGTTAAGGAATTAGGTTTTTTACTAATCTAGGTCATTGGGTTAGGGTTTTGGATGCCGCTAGCTCCTATATGTATATTGTATTATAAACAATGTAACACAATGTATGAATATAATATATGTTGGTTTTCCTGGTTTGGGTTTCCAGGTGAAAAATCTCTGTGTAATGTTTGTATTTGCCATTGTATCTTTTTTGTTCTTTTCTGAATATTAGTTTGTAGTAGATATTGTACAAGGTTATAATTTACGTTTGGTATCATAGATTTATTGGATTCATGGGGACGCCTTTGTCGTCAAGGGTTTGGCTCGGGATTGTGATAAGCCTTGTTACAGTGGGAGATTTGCAGTATTGTTTTTCAAATGAAAAGAAATGGCAAGAAATTCGAAGATGGAGATCGAGAAGTTTAATGGGAAAATATTTGAGCCATGGAAGATCAAGATGGAAGATCTTTTGGTGGATAGAGATCAGTGGGTCGCAGTAGATCCAGGTACTTCACCTACAGGAACTTCTGTAGATGACTAGAAAAAGATGGATCGGAAGTCAAAGAGCACAATTCGATTGTGTCTCTCCGATTCAGTATTATTGAATGTGTCAGAGGAAGCTACAGCCAAGGATTTATGGGAAAAGTTGGGGAAGTTGTATCAGTATAAGTCCCTGGTAAATAAACTATTCCTGAGAAAGAAGTTGTATAACTTGAGGATGAAAGATGGAGACTCAGTGGAAGAGCATTTGAATGCCTTCAATATTGTGGTAAGTCAGTTAGTATATGTTGATGTTAAAATTTCATGTGAAGATAATTGTATCCATTTGTTGTGTTCTTTACTAGACTCATGGGGATAGTTTGGTTGTGGCCATAGGTAGTAATACAACTTCTTTGAAGTTTGAAGAAGTGGTCTCATCCTCATTGTCAGAGGAGATGAGATGAAAGAATATGGAAGGACATAGCACAGAGGCATTATTTGCAAGAGGACATTCCTAGGAAAGAAATAGATCTAATTTCTCAAGTGGGAGATCTAAGTCTAAGGGTAGATCTAAATTAGGAAAGAAATAGATCTAATTTCTCAAGTGGGAGATCTAAGTCTAAGGGTAGATCTAAATCTCTTGGAAAGTTTGTAAGGGAATGTTGGAGGTGTGGAAAAGAAGGGCACTACAAGAAGCAGTGTAGATCCAAAGTTGAGAAAAAGAAGGGATCTGAAGAATCTTCTTCTACAGAAGAAAAGACCTCTGAGAAAGAAGGAGGGGATGTGTACTTGGCCTCTTCAAGCACACATGCAGATCATGAGGCATGGTTGATTGACTCTCGTGCATCATTTCATATGACTCCCCATAGGGAGTGGTTCTGTAAATATTAAAAGTATGATGGAGGTAATGTTTTCTTAGGTAATGATTCGATAACCAGAATCATAGGAAGAGGAAGGGTCAAGTTGATACTCATAGATGGAAGGAATATAACACTGCCCGATGTTCTACACATCCCAAGTATGGCCAGAAATTTGATTTATGTAAGCAAAATGGAAGATGCAGGGGTAAAATTTTTTTTTGAAAAAGGAACTTGCATAATGGTTCGAGGAGCAATGGTGCTGATGAAGGGAGTTCGGTTTGGAACTCTGTATAAGCTGCTAGGAAGCACTATTAGTGATGGGTGTAATAGTTCCATTGTTCTTGATATTGAAGTTGAAGAAGAAAGAACTCCTACAGTCTCTGGAGAAAAGGTTATGTTGTGGCATCAAAGACTGGGGCATATCGGAGAGAAGGGTCTCCGACTACTACACGGTAAAGGTATGGTTGAAGGTATGTCTAATTTCTCTCTGGATTTTGATTTCTATGAACATTGTCTATATGGGAAGAAGAATCGAGTAAGATTCCCCTCCAGTGCAATGAGGGCAGAAGGAATTTTACATCTAGTTCACAGTGATGTTTTTGGACCTGTGTCAGTCCCATCAATGGGAAAATCTATGTACTATGTCTCATTTATAGATGACTTCTCGAGGAAAACTTGGATATATTTCCTCATGAAGAAATCTGAAGTCTTTGATAGATTTAAAGAGTTTAAGGCTCTTGTTGAGAATCAAACTGAGAAACGAATTAAGGTGTTGAGGAGAGATAATGGCGGAGAGTTTTGCGGGAATGAATTTGAAGAATTCTGTAAGAAGTGCGGTATAGCAAGGAAGAAGACTACTCCATATACACATCAACATAATGGAGTTGCAGAAAGGATGAACAAGACGTTGATGGAAAAAGAAAGGTGCATGCTCAGTGGTGCCAGGATAGGGCAAGAATTTTGGGCATAGGTAGTGGGTACTACATGTTATCTAGTCAACAGATCACCCTCATCAGTGTTGGGTGACAAGACTCCACAAGAGGTATGGACTGGTAAGGAACCTTCTTTCACACATCTTAAGGTATTTGGCTACAATGCATATGTTCATGTTCCAAAGGAAAATAGGAGTAAGCTGGATAAGAAGGATGAAAAATGTATCTTTATTGGACATAAAGATGGTCTCAAAGGCTATAAGCTTTGGAACCCAGAAACTAAGAAGGTAGTCTATAGCTGAGATGCGGTATTTAGAGAAGTGAAGGATGTTGTTAAACAAGAATTCCTACCAAGTAAGGAAGAAATAGAGAATATAGAGTTTGATTTAAAGGATGATGAAGCAGACTCTACAGAAGAACATGAATCAAAAGAAGAAGATCCTCATACTCCAGTATTGAGGAGATCGGATCGAGAAAGAAGGCTACTAGAAAGGTATAATCCATCTGATTTTCGTTCAAATTTTTCTTTGTCTATTACTGATGATGATCCTAGAACTGTCAGGGAGGAAGTGGATTCAGAGGATGGAAATCTCTAGAAAAGGGCCATGGAAGAAGAAATGGCATCTTTGGATAAGAATGAGGCTTGGGATCTAGTGTAGTTGCCAACTAGAAGAAAGCCCATTGGAAGCAAATGGGTATTTAAAAAGACGTTGAATGCATAAGGAAAAGTGGAGAAATACAAAGCTCGATTAATAGCAAAGGGTTATTCCCAGGTTGAGGGAATTGATTTTGGTGAGATTTTTTCTCTTGTTGCCAAGTTAAACTCTATAAGATTTCTGTTATCTGTGGCTACTGCATTTGATTTTGAAATAGAATAGATGGATGTGAAGATAGCATTCCTGCATGGGGATCTGGAAGAAAAAATCTTTATGAAGAAACCAGAAGGTTATGTTGTGAAAGGAAAGAAGGAGCTAGTATGCAAGCTGAAAAAGTCCCTATATGGTTTAAAACAATCACTAAGGATGTGGTATCAAAATTTTGATACTTATATGTAGGGACTTGGCTTCACAAGAAGAAAAGAGGATCATTGTGTGTATTCTAAATTAATTGGTGATCATTTGATTTATTTGTTCTTGTATGTGGATGACATGTTGCTGATAGGAAACAACAAGGAGATTATCTAGGATGTGAAAACTCAGTTGTCCTCTAAATTCGACATGAAGGATCTTGG
>ML778522.1:567768-583265 GCA_009831015.1 Picea engelmannii
AAGGTTGAAGATGAAAAACACTTTCTCTTATATTGTCCAGCCTATACCCATATTAGATCTCATTTTCAAAATATTGATCACACTACCAACCTTCCTAACCTCTTAACTCAACAAAAGTATGGTGATCTTGGAAAGCTTCTCTTGATGCTTTTTGAGCACATAAACAAAATTCTAAAGTATCACAAGTAATCACTTACCCTCTTAAGGTCCGATAGACCAATTAGGTCTTAGTGGACGTTAATCATCATCATCATCATCATATGTGTGTGTGTGTGTGTGTGTGTGTGTGTGTGTGTGTGTTTTAATATGTGTGCTAATAGGACCTGGGCCAGGCTTGCGGGATGGCTGGCACAATGTTGGGTATCGCGTCAGCCCCCCGCTAGCCTGGCCCAAGTCACGTGGGTGTGTGTGCCAATGGGACCTTGGTCAGGGGGGCTGGCACGATGTTGGGCATTGTGTCAACCCCCGCGGGCCTAGCCATCCCCCCGCGAACCTGGCCCAGGTCTCATTGACACACAAATATAAAACATATATATTATATGTTTTATATATATAACATATATTATATATGTTTTAATATATAAATATGAATTTTTTAGATATTTATGAAAACAATTTTTTTTAAGGTTTTTTAATTTAATTTAGTTTAGTCAAATATGTTTTATTTTAGATGTTTTTCTTAAAATATTATATTGAATTTTGTTTTTTTTCTTAGTTTATTTTCTCATTTTGTTTTTCTTTTTTTTTTAAGTTTGAAGGCATTTTTTGTTCTCACCAAATTTTAAATTTTTTTCATTTCTTTTTAGTTTTTCTTTGGTTTTCACCATTTTGTTAAGTTTTTTGGTTTTTTTTTTTTAAATTTGGATTTTGAATATATTTTTTTAAGTGTGTTTTTATCTTCATTAAAAGACATATATTTATGAATATTTTCTCTTTTGTCTTTATTTATTTTTTAATGTAAATTTAAGAAAAAAAAAATTAATAATAAATTCTCAAGTGACCATTTAGGATCTAATTTTGGGTTTTTTATTTGTGTAGGGATTTGTTGTCAAGGAAACAGTTTGAATCAGGTCATAATTAGCTGCAATTTTAACATTTAGAAAAAACATTTTTCTTTAGGTAGTGTCATGTTTTTATTTAGGTGTTGTTTTAAAAGTTTTTCTAAGAAAATATTTTATGTTTTGAGGGCATGCTTGAAAAAAGTTGTAATTTTGACCTGGTCAAAAAAATTGGTGCTATCAGTAGAAGCACATTTTGATTTGGGGGTTGATTTTAGAGTTTTTTTGAGAAACCATTTTATCCTTTAAGCCCATGCTTGAAAAAGGTTGTAATTTTAACCTGGTTACAAAAAATGGTGCTACAGGTAGCACCACTTTTTTATTTGACGGTTGATTTTAAAGTTTTTTTGAGAGGCCATTTGATCATTTAAGCCCATGCTTGAAAAAATTTGTAATTTTGACCTAGTTACGAAAAATGGTGCTACCGGTAGCACCAATTTTTGATTTGGGGGTTGATTTTTCATGTTTTTTATGCAAAAATATGGGTTTTAAGGGCTAGAGTTCTCGTTTTGAGGTCACAGTTTTCATTAAGTTGGTAACTATGTTGTATAAATCCACAAAATCCCATCAGAACAATTATTTGAGACCTATCCCATTGGATTCCTCTCTCCGCTCTGATCACAGTCATACGTATCATTTTTTAGCAATTTTTTTTTCTTGTGGACCCGACCCCTTCCTAACACCCCCATTGGGCATCTATCCCATTAACTTCATCTCTTTGAATTTATCATAGTGGTACCAATCACCAGTAACTCATTTCTATGTGGTCCCACTTTTCCTCTTATCCCATCCCCATGGCCTACACTTACAATCAAGATTGTGAACAACATCTCACCACCATGGACAAAGCTCATGACCAAACCAAGAGTGATATCTCTTCCATTATCTCCATTATTGGTAACCTCAAATCCTGGCTTGCTCCACTCGAATCACTTTTGACATCCATCTCTTAATTGATCACCACCTGTCAATAATTCCAGGATGCAATGAATGCTTTGACTTCCTTAGTTAAGCCCACCCTAGATCCTTTCTCTTCTTCCACACCTTATAATCCTGAATGTCTTTAATCCTCCCATTCCACCTCTTTTCCTCCCCACCAATTTTTGTGGGACCTTCATCCCCCTCACATGGAGGTGAATGAATTTTATGGCTTGGATCCCACAAGTTGGGTCACTCAATTAGAAAAAAATTTCTCTTTGTACGACATCCTTATGAGTTGGACAAACTAAGGTATGGTGTTCTCCATCTAGATCCAAAATTTTGGCAATAGTGGCAATGGAGAAAAAATTCTTGCCAAGTGTATGTGGAATGGACACAATTTGTTGCATAAATTTATGAACGCTTTAACGCTGACACCAACCATTTAGTTCGTTTGGCAAAGTTGAAACAATCTGACAATGGAATACTTTATAGCTACTTTTGAGCGACTAGATTTCTGCATAGAGGGCATGTTTGATGCTTTTTTCCAAGAATTCTTTATCAGTGGCCTCAAGGATGAGATTTGTTCCCACGTCCTCATGGCTTGCCCTCAAAGTTGGGTGGAAGATACTAAAAGAGATAAGGAAGCATAACACATTGTCTCTTCTCAAACCAGAAAAATCTCCTTCATTCCTCACCCTAAACAAGTCACTCCCACTCCTTCCACTCGACTAAATATCTAAAAATTGACTTGAGTTGGAATGGCTAAACACCAACTCAAGGTCCTTTTTTATAATTGCAATGACAAATATTTTCCTGGGCACAAGTGTAAGGAACACAATCTTTTTATGGCCATATCTAAGGATGTCTTTGAAGAATATGTTGAGGCTCCCCCTGTGGTTGAGTCCCCTTAACCCACTAGCATGACTCCACCTTCCGACCCTCTAGAAGTTGAACCTGTCATTTCCCTGAATTCTCTCAATGGATTCTCTTCTCCCCAAACCCTCAAGCTAATTGGTTACATTAAGAATCAGAAGGTCATCCTCCTTGTTGACAGTGAAAGCATCCATACTTTTATTCATCACTGCATTGCCCAAGAAACTAATTTCTATATTTGAGTAGTCAACCACTTTCAAATCATGATTTCCAATCATGGGTCCAAGAAATGCGGGGAGAGTTGTGAAAATGTGCATCTCCAAATTGGTCAGTACCACATGAGATCTCATATGTTTGATATCGACATGGGTGGTTGTGACATTGTGTTGGGTGTCAAATGGATAAGGACTCTAGGTCCCATTCTCATGGAGTTTAAGGAATTAACCATGCAATTCAACAAGTAGGGCCAATAGTATAAGTTCCAAGGAATCACAGTATGTTCCCCTAAGATCATTAGTTCCCATCGCATGGAAAATATCCTCAAAAAAGGTCATTACATCATTATTGCACAACTCCATTCCATTCATGCCACTGAGACACCCTCTATGCTTCCTGACCTCTAATCCATCATCTCTAAACATCAAGCTATTTTTTCCACTCCCTAGGGACTTCCTACTTCACGTGGATTTCATGATCATTCCATTCCCCTCATCCTCAACATCCTTCCTTCCAATGTTCATCCATATCATCATCCCTTTTCCCAGAAAAGTGAATTTGAGAAAATTGTTCAAGAATTGATCACCGCAGGCATTATCTGTCTTAGTACGAGCCCATATTTTTCTCCTGTGGTGATGGTACTTAATAAAGAAGGCTCTTAGCACATGTGTCCTGATTTTCGATCCCTCGACAAACTGACCATCAAAGACAAAATTCCCATTCGTGCCATTGATGATCTCTTGTATGAACTAAGTGGTGCCAAATTATTTACTAAACTGGATCTTCATTTTGGCTACCACCATATACGTATGAAAGAGGCAGACATTCTTAAGACTTCTTTTCAAACACATCAAGGCCACTATGAGTTCTTGTTCATGCCCGTTGGCTTGTGTAATTATCCATCCAATTTCCAAAGCCTCATGAATCATGTCTTCCATCCTTTTCTCCATCATTATGTCTTAGGTTTTTTTGATGATATTCTCATCTATAGTAAAACCTAGATAACCCATCTTTCTCATGTGGATCGAGTTCTTCATCTACACTCTCAACACCAAATTTTCCTCAAACAATGTAAATGTTATTTTGGAGCCTATGAAGTCAAGTACTTGGGTCATATTGTTGGCGAGGCAAGTGTTAGGGTGGATCCTAAGAAGATTGAAGCTATGCAGGATTGGCCTTACCCCAAGACTCTCAAAATATTGTGTGATTTTCTAGGTTTAACAAGATATTATTGCAAGTTTTTTAAGAATTATGGAAAGATTGTGAAACCTCTCACTACTCTCCTTGGAAAGAATTATTTCACTTGGACTCTCATAGCTGATCAGGACTTTCAAGCCTTGAAGGTGTCTATGTGCACCACTCATGACCTGGCCCTTCGTGATTTCACAATGACCTTTTTCCTGGAATGTGATGCTTCTGGGAGAGGAATTGGAGCAGCTCTTATGCAAGACGATCGAGCTTTACCAGAAAACAATTGTCAGAGTGACATTTGGGCCAATTAATATATGAAAAGGAAATGTTGGCCATTCTTCATGCAGTGGATATTTGACACCCTTGTCTATTGGGGCAACGCTTCCAAATTAAGATTGATCATCTAAGAATCAAGTATTTTCTGGAGCAACGTCCTTCATCCACAGAGAAAAAAAAATGGGTGACTAATCTATTTGGATATGATTATGAGATCATTTACAAGATAGGAAAATAAAATGTGGTTCTTGATGCTCTTTCAAGAAAATATGAAGATGAAGGGTCCCTTTTTACCTCTCCTTCATTGTACCAGATTGGCTCAAATTTTTTCATCGAGAATGGTTGCAAGATCCCAAAATGTTGTGTCTGATCCAACAATTACAAGACAATTTTCTGGTTTCCCCAAAGTAATTGTGGCACAATTATGATCTTCGCTACATAGTTCATATGTATTTAAGTGAAAAATCACAATGTAAATCCATGATTCTTTATGAGATTCATGCTACACCCACAATTGGGCACTAAGAGTTTACCAAAACCTATGAACAGATCAAACGCTCTTTTTTTGGGATGGTATGAAACAAGACATTCACACTTTTGTGGAAGAATGTGATTTTTATCAACACAACAAGGGATAAATAGTCAAATCCTTTGGCACACTATAACCACTTTCGATTCCACCCACTATTTGGAGGGATATCTCTATGGATTTCATTGTTGTCTTACCTAAATTGGGAAATAAGTCAGTCATCATGGTGTTCCTTGGTAGTCTTTAGAAGTATTCTCATTTTTGTGCTCTTCAACACCCATTTATCGCCTCCACTGTGGCTCAACTTTTCATGGATCATGTCTTCAATATTCATGGCATGCCTCATTGTATTGTTTCTGATCGAGATCCCACTTTCACCAGCAAATTTTGGAAAGAATTGTTCAAGCTACAAGGAACCCAATTGAAGTAGTATATGGCCAAAATCCACCTTCATTTCTCTCATACATGCCCAATGTCTCGAAGGTCCAAGAGGTTAACCAAAATCTTACAGTTCGAAAGGCTATTCTCTATACTCTCAAAGAGAATTTTGTCATGGCTCAGAATCGCATGAAGAAAAAATAAGATCAAGTTCTCTCTAAACGTAAATTTGTTTAAGGAGACCAGGTGTTTCTACAATTTCAACCCTATAAGCATACTTCACTCAAGGTTGACCATTGTCAAAAACTAGCCCCCAAATTTTATGGTCCTTATACATTTCTCAAGCTAGTGGAACATGTGGCCTATTAGTTATATTTTTCCAATAATTCTAAGTTGCATATTGTTTTTCATGTCTCTTTCTTAAAGAATATGATTGGAACTAATTGCCAAACTCAAACCAGCCTTCCCGAGTTGGATGAAGAAGGTTCCATCTTGTTGCAACCACAAGAAGTTTTGGACCATCGTGAGCATCATCTTCGCCAACACACCATCAAGGAAGTGTTAGTCCAGTGGAAATATACCTTCAGCAGATGCAACCAAGGAGTCAACTACCATTTTGCAACAATTTCCTCATCTCAAGCCTTGAGGACAAGGTTTTTTTAAGGGGGATGGCATGTTAGAGACCTAACCTCCTTAACCCCTCACATAGGTGGAATAATATATTTTCCATGTAATAAAGGAAAATGTAAACAAGGCCTAGTAATAAGGAAGAATAAGTCAATTGTAAGAAGACCTAATAGAAGCTTCCACTTCTAGAAGATCTTCCTCTAGAATGTTCTTTTGGTAGATAGATTTAGTATAAATAGGAGTTGAGGGCATGATAAGTTTTTTGTTGAGAATTATTGTAATAGAGCGCTGCTCTACTGAAGGTTTCCCCCTCGAAGCGGAAAGTGAACATTTTTTCCTATCAATAAGGTATTATTCTGGTGTTGTGGTTTCATCTGTTGTGTTGTTTCGCTATTATTCTCTATAATATTTCCTTTTTTGGCTATAACAATCGATTTGGTATCTTATAGGGCCAAAGTTGGGAACAAGGTAAATTAATTAGGTTTTGAGAAACCAGAAATCAAGGAAAGTTGCTATGTATTATGGAAATCTAGAACACACAGATTCATATGTGATGAGTGAAAGGTGACCAAGGGGAAGAAGACAACATGTCATGTGACTAATTAATGTCACAAATACCAAAGAATGTAATAAAATGATATCGACGCCAACCAGATGTGGGACAAATGTTAATCTAGTCACTCTAAACATCTCATAGGTAAAACCTGCTAAGATCACGAGGAGAAGGAATACGATCAGGAAAAAAATAGGTCCTTACACCATATCACTATGCATGATACAAACTATGGCAGATAGTGAGTAGGAATCAGGTGATGACACGACAAGGACCTACATCTATGAAGAACAATAGGCCTTAGGCATGTGTTATTGAAGAGAGGTAAGACCAAAAAAGGATCCCAGTATAGATCAATATCAAGAGGCTCGATGACATGCCTTCAGGAAAAGTGCATTTGATAGCCTTGGGAGATTTGAATCTCAGGGAAACTACATATAACACACCCACTATGGAATTCAAAATTTTTTAGCCTTTTTCATCTTTTCTCCGATGAATCGAATTCCTGAATCCCTTCGAGACCTGATAGAAACCCTGCCATCCCTTATCCATATTCATATGATCGGTGGCTATGACCATAGGCCTTATCAAAGAGGTGCTCGTCGGCTTTCGCAATTCAGGAAATCGTGATACATGTATTTCCTTTTCTCTCTTGTTTCTTGAAGTGTCGAAACTCGAAAGGGAACAATAGTTTGTCATAACTAGAAATTGCCTCGGATTTAAAATATGACACTCCACTTTTCTGGGTTTACTCCATGAGAATTTCAGGATGTGCGACGACAGGAGGTCTCGCATCTAGGTTTCCCAGGAACAGAAACTCTAAAACACAAAGCTTTAACATACTTCACTATTTCGGGGTTTCCTCCATCAGTATTTCAGAATGTGCGACGACAAGAGCTCTCGCACCTAGGTTTCCCGGGAGCCGAGACTCCAAAAACACCAAGCTCTAACACGCTTCACTGTTTTAAGAATTCATCCATTGGGATTTCGCGAGTCGGGGGTTTCGAGACTAGCGAACATGTGGGGCCCGCACTTAGGTACCCCGGGTGACGAAATACTGAAATATGATAACTTTTCCACACTCTATCTTTCGAGATATCGTAAGTCGAGATTTCGGGACTTGCGAGTGCAAGGGATTTTACCCCTAGGTGTCTCGGGTATCGAAATGCCAAAACATCACAACTCATCCATGCTAGTTCTTTTTGGGGTTTCGCTAATCGGGATTTCGAGATATGCGTTGACAAGAGGATATTACTCTTAGGTATCCCAGATGCCAAAACGTTGAACCACCATATCTAATCCACACTACTATCATTTCAGGATTTCGTCCATCAAGATTTCGTGATATGCAAGAATCATGAGGTTTCGCACATGAGTTTTCCAGGGGTTGAAGTTCTGAAAAACCGATATATATATCCATGAGGCTAAGTTCTTTTTTAGGATTTCCCCAATCGGGGTTTTGGGAGTCATGAGGACAAGGTTTCTTACCCTATGACCTTTGGGGTGCCAAAAAATGAAATGCTTATCGGCCGCCACGTGTACTCTACAGTTGGACAGTCTAGCTACTTATCATGGGTCTTGGGATCGACGGTCCCGATTTCTTCGTTACCTGCAAAGGTTAAAAAGGGGTTGAGACATTAACGCCTGCATTCCTTCATAAAATTTAACGGTCGCAGCAGACCTTAGATCTTTCGAAAGGATCTTGTTCGTGCATTTAGCAAGAGGAAGGGTAACCTGGGTACTGAACCACTGAAAGGTTCTAACTCAACCACATGTTCTCATTTCAGAATTTTGCGAGTTGGGGTTTCGGGACTCGCGAGTACAAGAAAACTTGCACCTAGATACTCCAGGTGCCGAAACTATGAAAACTCTTAATTTACCACCACACTAATATTTTGGGATTTCGCAAGTTGGGTTTCAAGACTTGCAAGTGCAAGGGGACTCGCCCTTGGTTATTTTGGGTACCGAAATGCCGAAATGTTGAGGTCTTCGGGTTCTCAGGTAATTTACACCAGGTTTTGAAGACTAGATTGGAAGGTCTTCTAGAAGGTAAGGGAGTGGTCTTGAAAGGGTACCTTTGTGGGGAAATCTATCCAAGGCATCAGGTGGGACAAACACAGGAACAAATCTCCCAAGAGAAAACTTGAAAATCTGTATTAGTTCATCATATATATATATATATAAACATAAGCCATACGTGGTTTTTCCAATGAAAACATGCAACCATCATTTCTAATCAAAACACCATGCAGACAATCTTATACTGAAACCATTCATAATTTCACAGACTATGAGCATACATGTCAGCATATAAATTTCAAGATACAAGATATAACACTTATCATAAAAACACCAGGTGATGCAACTACTGAGAGGGGTGCTCGTTTCCACCCAATTGTAGGCTCAGCGACTCCCAACGGATTTACCACTAGCCAACCTCGAGCTAGACCATGATGTTGGAGACTCTCTGTCTCTATTCTTCAGTGATCAAGAA
This sequence comes from Picea engelmannii, assembly GCA_009831015.1. Lineage (NCBI taxonomy): Eukaryota > Viridiplantae > Streptophyta > Pinopsida > Pinales > Pinaceae > Picea > Picea engelmannii. Next base: position 576,885 of record ML778522.1, read on the forward strand.
TGAAGGTTACTCTCCTTCTTCTCTGATATCACTCACTCTGTATTTTGTTCCAGAGTTCTTCCAATCTCTTTCCTGCAATCTCTCCCTCATGTCCCCTCCCACACCTTTTATCTACCTTTTCTTTTCCTGCGAGGTTGTGTGTGGCACAAATTCCCCTGCAGTGGTAAGGTTTGAGGCCTCCATGGATGGGTGTTTCATCCCCATCCCTCATTAACTCATGAGGATCCTCTTCACCTACCATCCTGGGGAGTAATTCATTTTGGGGCCAGGGAGCCGCTCTTGGTTCTCTAGGCCAGTGAAGACAAAATATGCTATTGGTTCGGTGGAAGTTAATGCCACCATTCCAGGTGCCTTCCACCACCTTTCATCATCCATCGTGGTCTGTTTTTGAGCAGTTCCCCCTTTGATAAGTTATATATATATATATATATATATATATATTCATATCATTATTTACATTCATGGACCCTTTACTAAGGTCCATTCAAAATCACATATTCTCATCTTTGAGTTTTCCACAGTTCTTGGCCAGCATAATTATTTTTACAGGCTGGCAGAAACAGGGTGTTACAATTCCCTCCCCCTTAAAGGAACATCGTCCTTGATGTTCTATCTATCAATATGACATCTGTGTACAGAGGTAAACAAAATTGGATATGCCTGTTTCATGGCTTCCTCCATTTCCCATGTAGCCTCATTTGGGCCAAAATGTCTCCACTACACCTTGACCTGTGCAATGGTTCGGTTCCGGAGTAGAGTTTCCTTTCTGTCCAGTATGCATTGAGGTTCTGGTAGAAATTCTTCCTCTGATTCAACCTGGATCACAGACCAACCAATTATATGATTAGAATCATGTATATATTTCTTCAATAATGAAACATGGAAAACATTATGTGCTTTTTACTATGGGAGGAAGTGCTAGCCTATAGGCTACAAGTCCCACTCTATATAGAACCTTAAAGGGTCCACAATACCGAGGTTCCAACTTGGCACAAGCTCCCATTCTCAGAGAACTCTTCCTGGGTCTAACTCTGATATATACATGATCTCCTGTCTTGAACTCTCTTGGAGTTCTCTTTTGGTCGACGTAACTTTTCTGTCAGTTCTGAGTGACCTTCAAGTTTTGTTTTATCTGAGTCACTTGTTGTTCCATTTCTTTCAACATGTCGAGTCCAAAAGAAATTATGTTTACAGAATTAATCCAACTAATAGGAGTGTTACATGACCTACCATATAGGACTTTGAAGGGGATCATCTTTAAGGATTCTTGGTTGCCGTTGTTGTAGGTGAATTCCACCAGTGGTAGGTAATATTCCCACTTCTTGGGTTGATGCATTACATGCATTCTTAGCATGTCTTCTAGTATTTGGTTCACTCTTTCCGTCTGTCCGTCAGTTTGAGGGTGATAGGTGGTGCTAAAAAACAACTTGGTTTCTAAGCCAGTCATTAGTGACTTCCAAAAGTTGGAAGTAAATTTTGTGTCTCTATCAGACACGATCTCTTTCGGCATACCATGCAGTCTGAATATATCCTTCATGAATACCTGAGCGATGTCTATTTCCTTGCAAGTTGACTTGATGGGGATAAAGTGAGCGGACTTGCTCAATTTATCCACCACTACCATAATGGCATCATTCTGTTTGGTCAAGGTTGGTAATCCGGTGATGAAATCCATGGAGATGGTTTCCCATTTCCATTCCGAGATTGGTAGAGGTTGTAATAATCTTGTTGGGTGTCAATGTTCTACTTTTACTTGTTGGTATTCTATGCATTTGGCTAGGTACTCAGCTATGTATTTCTTCAATCCAATCCAATAGAATTGTTTCCTGGTAGCCGTGATCATCTTCTGGTATCCTGGATGAAAAGAATAGGGTCTTTTATGTAGTTCACCGAGTATGAACCTCTTCAAGTCATCACAATATTGGATATACAATCTTCTTTGGTAAGTGAGTAGACTTCCTTCCATCATCTAGTAGCCTCCATACTTTATCCCTGTGGGTTCTTGCTGTAGGTACGAGGCCACGGTCTTGAAGAATGTGTCTGTCTCTTGTGCATTTCTGACTCTTTCCTTGACATCTGTCTCGTAGGTGCTCCCCACTGCCAGGTGAATTGTTTTCATACTTCTGCTAAGGGAATTGACCACCCTATTTTCATTTCCTTTAATGTGTTTGATTTCAAAATCAAACTCGCTAAGGAGGGCCATCCACCTAGCTTCTCTAGCATTGAGCTTTGGTTGGTCAAACAGATATCACAATCCACAATGATCTGTCATAAGTACAAATTTTCTTCCCAGGAGGTAATGCCTCCACATTTTCAAGGCATGCACTATGGCAGCTAGCTCTAGATCATGGGTCACATAGTTGACTCTGTGCTCATTCAATTTTTGGGATTCATAGCAGATCACACTTCCTCCTTGCATAAGGACTCCTTTGAGCCCTTCCTTATAGGCATTTGTGCACACAAGGAAGTCAACTTCGAGGTCAGGGATCTTCAACACAGGTGCATGGATCAGTAGATGTTTCAGGGTTTGAAATATTTCTTCACATTGTTTTGTCCATGTGAATTTTGTCCCCTTCCTCTCGAGGGCAATGATTGGACAACCAATCTTGGAGAATCCTTTTATAAATCTCCTATAATATCCTACTAATCCCATAAAGGATCTGATATCCAAAACATCCTTTGGGGTAGGCCATTCCATGATAGACCTGATTTTGTCAAGGTCTACTGCTACTCCTTCTTCAGATAGAACATGTCCTAGGTAATGCATTTTCTTCTGGAAGGATTCACATTTGCTGAATTTGGCATAAAGCTGATGTTCTCTTAGCACTTGCAGCACAAGCCTAAGATGCTCTTCATGCTCTTCTCTATTCTTGGAGTAAATTAATATATTGTCAATAAAAACTAGCACAAATTTGTCTAGGAATTTGCTGAGTACATTGTTCATCAAGCACATGAAAGTAGCAGGGGCATTGGTTAACCCAAATGGCACTACCACAAACTCATAGTGACCATACCTCGTCCGAAAGGAAGTTTTATGGATGTCTTCACCCTTAATTCGGACTTGATGGTATACCGACCTCAAATCAATCTTTGAGAAAATAGATGCACCCCCCAATTGATCGAATAGGTCATCAATCTTGGGCAAGGGGTACTTGTTCTTTATGGTTACCTTATTAAGTTGTCTATAATATATACACAGTCTAAGGGTACCGCCCTTCTTTTTCCCAAACAGGACTGGTGCTCCCCATGGAGACACATTAGGCCTGATATAGCCCTTATCCATTATTTCTCTTAATTGCAATTTGAGTTCAACTAACTCGGGTGTGCTCATCAGGTAGGGTGTCCTAGACACCGACACCACTCCTGATGCAAGTTCTATCAAGAAGTCTATGTCTTTTCTTGGAGGTAGACCCAGTACCTCTTTTGGAAACACATATCTGTATTCTCTTAGGGTAGGGTGGTCTTTGAGGCTTGGTTTGTCATCTTCAATATTTTTTGACACCTGTATTGCATATAGGGGACATCCTTTTCAGCAATACTTTCTCATTTGCAGAGATGATATTTGTCTCACCGAGACAGGTTTTTGGATCCCTTGAAGGGTTATCCTTTTCCCTTATTTAATTACACATTCTAAGGTTTTATGGTAACAATCCAATTTGGATTTATGGGCGGCTAGCCAGTCCATACCAATCAATAGATCATACGATCCCAGGGGCAATATGTTAAGGGTTGCTTGGGTGGGGAATTCACCCAACATTAATTGGCAGGTTGGTATGACCTATGCTACCCTTCTTTTGGTGCCAGTGGCTAACTGTACCAACCATGGCTTGGCGTTTTTATGTGGCTGTAGTTTACATTTATCAATAGCCTTAGGGGATATATAACTCAAATTTGAACCAGGGTCAATCAAAATAGACACTAGATGGTTGGAAATCATACCTTCTATTTCCACCACTAAAGCTTGGTGGTCAGCCTGGTTATTATCCAAGGCTGCATAAATTTGTGGCACACTCCTAGCCACATCATTGGCGGTGGTATCTTCCTGGATGTTGTAAATTCTCCAACTGTTTTGTTGTCGGTGTGGACAGTCTCTCAATAGATGTTCTTCTCTGCAACCCCAACATTTCAAAGGTTCTCTCTTTGGGTTATTAGTCTTTACTGTGGCAGATCCAGAAAGTTTATTTCCACTCAAGGAGGGAAAGTTCTGCTGGTGTACACTTCAGGCTAGGAAGCTCATCCTTGAATTCTTTTTATAGTCCTTAAATATTGGGGATTTAAACCCCTTTTTCTGGAATCCTGAACTATTCTTCTGCTTCCAGCCTTCATGAGGTTCTGTACGATGTCCAAGCTGTTCATAAAAATATCTTTCTTTTCGGATACTATCTTACAGGGTCTTAGGTTCGTCAAATTCAATCTTGTTCTGATAGTCCTTAGGTAGTCCACTGATGAATCGTTGTACCTTTGCCTTTTCTTCTTTTAGGTAGGGTACATACCTAAACAACTCAAGGAATCTGCTGACATATTCCTCTATGGTGAGTTTCCCCAACTTAAGTTCATAGAATTCTTTAGTCTTTTCGTCGAAATATTTTTCCGACAGATACTTCTTCCTAAAGTATTTCTCAAACCGTTCCCAAGACAAGTCTTCTTCGTGAATCCATTCTACATTCTTAAGGTCTTCCCACCAAATGGAAACCTTTCCGTTCAAGTTGAAGGTGGCCACTTGGGCCTTTAAATTTTCTAAGAAGTCATGGACTTTGAAATACTTCTTTATTCCAAGTAGCCAGGCCTCTGCTTCCTCTCCTTTATTTATTTCACCATCGAAGGAGGCTGGTTTTGCCTTCCTGAATTCTTCGAAGTTATGACCCTTGGAAAGATTTTGCTTCTTCCGTTTTCTTCAGGAATAGGAACTAGTTCTGCTGCTAGAAGAGCCCTCTGAACCACCAGCTTTCTTCCCAGAGGAATCATCCGCCGCTGGTCCTTTACCTTTGGGATGGACCTTTTTCGAGGTGCTCCTCTCAGTGTGGCCACTGATATGACCATGTTTTCGTACCTCAGGTTCATGCTGCATTTGTCTTTGTAGGTCGTATAAGATCTACAATAAGACTGCGTTAATTTATGTTTGTTTCTCTTATTCTTTCATCATCCTCTCATTGTTAGCCTTACAACTTTGTAATTCAACCATGAGACTCCTCACAGTCTTGGATAGATTTGGAGAGGTCCCTACTACCCTCCTTTCATCAAACTCTTCGTCTCGATTGTGGGAGCCTTCCCCCACCTCTTGGTGAGTCACCATTCTATATGTTGATAATTTCCCACGGTTGATCTTTCGCTTGTGTGAAAAAGGAAAAACATTGGTTGTTACTCAATGTTTATATTCATTTACAACCAGTACATAATTCATATTTTTCACATGTACACACACACAATAGGATTTTTCATTTTTAGCTTCGACTTTTTAATTTAGGGGGTCAAGATAAGGAGTTTCTCCTTTTAACAGTATTATGAATGGAATCTCTGCGCAACCCGTTCATAATCCCAAGCAGGCCAAGTGTTGTAACCATGCTCTGATACCAATTTGTAACACACCCACTATGAAATTCAAATTTTTTTGGCCTTTTTCATCTTTTCTCCGATGAACCGAATTCCCGAATCCCTCCGGGACCTGATACAGACCCTGCCATCCCTTATTCATACTCATATGATCGACGGATATGACCATAGGCCTTATCAGAGAGGTGCTCATCGGATTTTTCAATTCGGGAAATTGCGATACATGTATTTCCTTTTCTCTCTTGTCTCTCGAAGTGCCAAAATTCGAAAGGGAACAATAGTTTGTCATAACTAGAAATTGCCTCAGATTTAAAATATGGCACTCCACTTTTTGGGGTTTACTCCATCGAAATTTTTGGATGTGCGACGACAGGAGGTCTCGCATATGGGTTTCCCAGGAACCAAAACTTCGAAACACCAAGCTCTAACATACTTCACTATTTCAGGGTTTCCTCCATCGAGATTTCGGGATGTGCGATGACAGGAGGTCTCGCACCTGGGTTTCCCGAGAGCCGAAACTCCAAAAACGCCAAGCTCTGACATGCTTGACTATTTCGGTAATTCATCCATCAGGATTTTGTGAGTCGAGGGTTTCAAGACTGGCGAACACGTGGGGCCTGCACTTAGGTACCCCAGGTGCCGAAATAGCGAAATATGATAACTTTTCCACACTCTATATTTCGGGATATCGCAAGTCAGGATTTCGGGACTTACGAGTGCAAGGGATTTTACCCCTAGGTGTCCCAGGTACCGAAATTCCGAAACATCACAACTTGTCCATGCTAGTTCTTTTTGGGGTTTCGCTAATCAGGATTTTGGGATATATGAGAA
>ML778522.1:586334-603574 GCA_009831015.1 Picea engelmannii
TGAATCAATCCTTTATCCATGGACATCATCTTGATCAACAACAAAATTTATTCCAACATCCTTTTCCTAGGACCTTCAACAAAATTTCTTTCAGCCTCATTGAAAGAAGCATTGTATTATACAATAGACTCAATAATGTATCCTTCCTTCACCTGCACAAACCAAAGGTTGATTTCTCAAGCCCCCTTATTTTCTAATGACTTAAGCCTGTCAACTGTAGTCTGGTTCCAAACCAATGGTTATTTGGGTCTCAAAGGGGTATTAGTAACAGTCGTCCTCTTCAACCATTCATACACCAAAAATGAAAACTCAAGAAATAAAATATCATCCAAATCAATGTATATATACCTCTCCTTCGAATGTTTCATGTTGGTGATAAAACCCTGAGTCTCCCGTCGAGAAAAATCATCTTCTTTCGTAGCTAACCAATATTTTCCTTCTTCTGAAGATGGATACCATCTCATTCTCTTTGTTCATCATGCAATACAAAACATTTAGGTCCTGGAAATGGAACCACTTTTGTCTCACTTACGCATGTCCTTCTTAATGCTAGGGGGTAGATGACCTCGTTTTTGTCCATATTTGACCGACAAAACCCCAAAGCTTCAGCATATCAATCCTCAGGTCTAGGACTAAAGAAGGTCTCACACATGATGTCATAAGAATCATAGAGACCATATGGTCATGTGTTAGAGATGAAGGGTTAAAACACACTAGGAAGCCACTTGGGATAGCATTCACACAATTCCTTACAGTTCAATATGATATTAACATCATGCAACATTACCATATTAACCATTGAACTCATAATCAACACAGTAAATGACAAGAATAACACCGACTTATATTATTTTAATTTAAATAGTCACATACAAGGACCAGGAGACTCATAATTCATCAAGAATAGTTCTTTTCACTCTCATAAATTGTATCAGTGAGGAATTACAGAGCACCATGCACTTTTTATCATATTCTGCACATAATGATGCAACCACACTCCTCGGAGCATGTTCGCTTCCTCGGGACCTTCTTTTGTTCATGGCCTGAAGAACTCAAAGGTTCTTTGATCCCCTATCGGGAATTTTCCTTACCCACAACAACTCTTCTATTGATCTCCCTTAATGATATGGAAATCAGTTCTCACGATTTCACGAGTCTCGTGGTCATGCACCTCGTGCTACACAATACCTCGAAACCCAATGGGTAAATGTCAATACTCTCCTGTTCCTATCGGGAATCCTTCCGTCGGGATTTCGACACCTACGATGTCGAAAACAACTTGCTTTGTTGATCCCCGATTCCTGATATGCCGATACACCGATGCACACGTGTAGGTTGACTTTTCCACCTCCCGTCACTTCTATCGGGATTTCGAAATTAGCGGGATCGCAAATCCTGATGACAAAGGTTTCGAGTCTCACCTTTTCCCGATCCCCGATACTATGCCACCTGTCTTCCGCTAACTCTGGTTGTGGTCCCACACAACTTCTCCGTCGGGATATCGTGTTTCGCGATTCCAACATGCAAGAGTTTCTTACCTTCGAAAACTTTGATGCCCCGAATGCAGACTCCTCGGGATCTCTTGGCACGTGTCCCCACTGATGGATGGTTCTGGGTTTGTCGGGATATCGTGGATCGCGATTTCTGATGTCGTGATTTCTGCACTCCTGGAATTCCCGATGACTTTAATATCCCAATGACTCCTTCTGGTAATCCTCCTCTATTCACTAGAGCTTAACCCCGGCGTAACTCCCGCTGAATCTGACAGTTGACGAGAAATCAACTGTTGATCCAAGGACTCACCAACCTTTCGAGCTCGGACTCTGTTGTGGCTATAACCTCCTCACAAATCTGTCTGACCTAATGGCTGGCGAGATTTCCACGAGCTCCCTCCACAAGATCTTGGCTGTCACTTCTTCCTTCAGTGGATTCGAAGGCCTACTCCTCCTGAGATTTTCCACGATTTCAGTTTTCTTGGAAACCTCTTGCACGCACTCCTTGTGAAAACCCTTCAACCTCGACTGAGTGTTGAAGTCTCTCGACTCTGAGCACTCCTGCAGCAGAAATATTTCAATGCTTCACCCAAATCGCAACTCTGAGATTTCTCCCTGGCCTGTGCACTCCTTGCACGGCACTATGCCTAACTGCACCTTCAAGGAAATGAGAGAAAAAGCTATCTCTAATTGAACCCTTCTGTCAACGCACTCCCTACGGACAATTCAACTGCACTCCTTGCAGGAAGTCTCTAGCTCAAGTAGAGAAACAATTGAAACCCATTCTCTCACCCTATCAGACTTCTATTTAGTCATAAAACCACATACATAACATATAAAAGCAAATGCATAACCAGAAGTAAACATTCAGGAGCATATCAATATCAACATACACAGAGAACAACACAAACCATGAATTTGAATCAGAATTCTTCTATTAATTCAAATGTCTATACATGGGTGTTCTTACCCACAGTTCTTTTCATGATCTCTTCGTCTACTTCTCCTCTATGCTTAGGGGTTATTGTTACAATAATACGATGAGGGTGTCTATATCTATTTTCCCTCTTGGACTCTAAAGCTATCAATCTAAAATTAAATTCCTATCTACCACCATTAACTACATTAAATGTCGATTATCTATCTAAGGACGAGAGCTATCCGCTCAAGGTCCATTACAACATATAAGTGCGCCATCTCTTAAATGATTCATTTAAGATCGTGCAACAATTCCAAAGCATTTTCAAAAATTTGTGCTGGCTCATCCAGCTGTCCTCCATTTCTGCGCTGGCTCGCTTGATGAGTCGGTGATGCTCCTGCATCATACTCCTCGACTTGAAAAATTTCATGGGCTCCTATCCATGAGCTTCTACACGGTTTGTCCATGCTTTTGTATTTTCTCTTCAGTCTCCTAGCTGGCATCTTCCACTGGATGATTCTTCCACTTGACCAGATACTCAAAGTATTCCTTCCTCCTGGTCTTCTTACCCACTCTCTTGTCTAGTATGCATTCCATTTGTGGATTTTCTGCAACTACCAATTGTTTCATCCACTGGATCACTGGCACCTCAGTTCCAGTCTCTGCTTCCAGCCCTGTATGGGTATAAATCTGCAATATTGAATATCGAAGATATTCTGATGCCATCCGACAACTCGATCTCATAAGCATTTTCCCCAAATTTTCTCAAGACCTTGCATGGCCCGATTTTCTTCATTTTCAATTTATTGTATGTCCCCCTTAGGAACCTTTCTTTCCTTAAATGTGCCAGAACTAGATCCCCAACTTCAAACTGAAGTTGTCTCCGATGTTGATGTGCTCTGTGCTTGTATTCCTGGCTTGAATTTTGCAGTCGCTGCTTCACTCTACTGTGAAGTTCCTTCATCATCTCAGCAAACTCTTCTGCACTAGCACTGCTAGTAGCAGTCTGTTTTGAATCCCTTAATTGAGAAACTCTGCTCGGCTGCACCCCATAGACAACCTAGAATGGACTCTTCCCTGTGCTCCTATTCACTGAGTCGTTGTATGCAAACTCTGCCTGTGGCAGTATGTGGTCCCAACTGCGATGGTGCTCCATCACCAAGCTTCTTAGTAAGTCTCCCAGACTTCTGTTGACCACTTATGTTTGCCCATCCGTCTGAGGATGATAAGAAGAACTAAACGCCAAGTTAGTTCCCAGCTTCTTCCATAAGGTCCTCCAAAAATTCCCTACGAATTTTGTGTCTCTGTCCGAAACTATACTTTTCGGCAATCCATGAAGTCGAATGACCTCCTTGAAAAATAGGTTCGCGATGTGAGTCGCATCGCTGGTCTTCTAGCATGGAATGAAGTGTGCCATCTTAGAAAACCTATCCACTACCACAAAGATTGAATCTACACCTCTTTGTGTCTTTGGAAATCCTAATACAAAATCCATGCTTATTACCTCCCATGGCCTCTCTGGTATGGGAAATGGCTGATAAAACCCTGCATTCTGCTTTCTTCCCTTCGAATGCTGGCAAACTCGACATCTGTCAACAAATATCTTGACCTCTGCTCACATTCCTGGACAAAAATATGATTCTCTCAGCTTCGTGAATGTCTTATCATGGCCAAAATGTCCTGCTAATCCACCACTATGCTTCTCTTTTAACAAGTTCTCCCTCATGGAGCATTTTGGAATGCACAGTCGATTTCCTCTCAACAACAATCCGTCCTAGATCATATAATCTATCCATGGGCTCCTATCTCTAAGAAATGGATTCTTAGCTGCTTCATACGCCTCTCCAAAATCTTCATCACCTCCGTACATGTCCCTGAGATTTTCAAAACCCAATGTTTTGACTCGGAATTCCTGCAGCAACAAACACTTCCTACTCAAAGCATCAGCCACTTTGTTAGCAGTACTAGAAATATGCTTAATCACAAATGTGAAATTCTGCATATACTCTACCCATTTAGCATGTTTCTGATTCAGCTTTTCCTGTTGAGTCACAAACTGCAATGCATGATTATCACTGTACAATACAAATTCCTTTGGGATCAAGTAATGCCTCCACTTCTTTAGTGTCTATATGATAGCATAAAATTCTTTATCATACGTGAAGTATTTCAGTTTTGCCTCATTTAGATTCTCACTGAAATATGCAATTGTTCTGTCCTCCTGACTCAAGACTGCTCCTATGGAAAATCCGCTTGCATCACATTTCACCTGAAATGTTTTCTGGAAATTCGGCAACACCAACACTGGTTGCTCCGTGATCTTCCGCTTCAACAGATTGAAGCTCTTTTTATCCTCTTCTGTCCAGTGAAAAGACTTATGCTTCTTCTTCACTGTGTCCATCATCGCTGTGCTAATTCCACTGAAATTCCTGATGAATTTCCGATAGAAACTAGCTAAACCATGAAAAATTCTCACCTCGAAAATATTTCTCAGTGATGGCCAATTCCTGATTACTTCTACCTTATCCAGATCCATCCTTAACTCATTCACTAAAATAAAAAAACCCAAGTAAATGAGCTCTATCTTTATAAATGAGGACTTCCTCATATTTATTAACAACTTCTCCTGCTGTAGCTTCTACATCACTGTAGCTTCAAGTGTTCTACCACTGATTTACTGTAAATCAGTATATCATCCAAATACACTATGATGAAATTCTCGATGAACTCCTTTAGGACTTCATTCATCAACCTCATAAAGGTACTCGGTGCATTTGTCAAGCCAAACGACATGACAAGCCATTCATACAAACCTTCGTTGGTCTTGAAGGTTGTTTTCCACTCATCGCCTTCTCCCATGCAAATTTGGCGATATCTGCTTTCAAATCTATCTTTGAAAAATACTTTGCCCCACTTAGGCAATCCATCAGATCATCCATTCTTGGCAATGGGAACCTGTACCTGATGGTTATTTTATTAATGGCCCTTGAATCGGTACACATTCTCCAACCTCCATCCTTCTTCGGACTGAGTACTGTCGGAATGACACATGGGCTCAAACTTTCCCTGACCAATCCTTTGTCCAACAACTCCTGGACCTGCTTCTTGACCTCTTCATTCTCTTGCAGCGTCAACCTGTACGTGGCTTTATTCAGAAAACTGGCTCCTGGTATGAGGTTTATATGATGACTCACACTCCTCATCGATGGCAATGAACGAGGTAATTTGTCCACTATGATGTCAGTGAACTCTTTCAACAGTTCATGAATCTCATCTGGTAAATCATCCACTCTTTTGCTAGTCAGAATAATCCTCGGTTTCCTGACCACAAAGAATTGTGGATCTTCTTTCTTCTTCACCTCTGTAAGAAGCTCTTTCCCACTCATGAGGAGTACTGTGTTGCTTACTTCTGGCTTCACCTCCCTATCCTTTATCAGAAGCAACATATGGGTTCTCCCATTCTTCTCCAGGGTATATGTGTTCATTCTCCCATCATGAATCACATTTATGTCATATTTCCATGGTCTACCCAACAATAAATGACATACATCCATGGGAATAACATCACATAAAATTCTATCATTATATCCACCTATTTTGAATTCAACCAAGCATTGTTTAGTAACAGTTACCTGGTGTCCTTTCTGTAGCCATGAAACTTTGTATGGGCTTGGATGATCAGTCGTCTCCAGCTCCAGCTTCTCTACCATCTCTATAGATACGAGATTATCCGTGCTACCACAGTCTACAATAACCTTGCACACCTTGTCCTTGGTCTTGCAAGCAGTCCTAAAAAGTCTAGTCCTTTGGACTGAACTTTCCACCTCCTTCTCAGGTGTCAAAAGGACTTTTCGCATCATGATCGATCTTCCACTTTCTGTGTCTTCGGCCTCAACATCACGCCTTTGTGCTTCGGTGATGTGAGCTTCTCCAATGTCCTTCTTTTTTTTTGGACACTCGTAAGACTTGTGCCCATTCTTTCCACATGTGAAGCATGTGATGACTCCACCTCTTCCTCTTCCTCTACCTCTAGTACGAGGAAAAGTGTTGTTATCAACATATCCTCTACTCTACTCTATATGTTGCCTTCTCTGTTCAACATACGGTCCTCTCTGTGAGGTTCCACCTCTCTCTACAGGAATCTAAGGTTTCTTCCATTCCTCCTTGGGCTTCTGGTATTTATCCTAGGCAACTGCTTTGCCTCTGGGATGACTTTTGCCTCGCCCTCGCTAACCTTGCTTACGACTTAGCTTCTCCTTAGCTTTCAGAGCCATCTGATAAGCATCCTCCACTGTCCGAATGGTTACCATGCTCAATTCATCCTGAATGTCGTATCTCAGACCATTAAGATATCTAGCAACCTTCTCATCATCGCTCTCCCGATGACCTGCTCTGATGTTCAGTCGATAGAATTCCTCAATGTATTCTTTCACTGTCATCAGCTTCTGTCTTAGGTTCTGTATCCTCCTGAATAGAGTGATTTGGTAATCTCTTGGGATGAACTTTGCCTTCATCTTCACAATCATTCGATCCGAACTCTTGATCTTTTGCTTTCCTTTGCTGCGTCTATCTTCTTGTAGCTCGTCCCACCACAATGCTGCATGTCCTTTCAAGTGTGTGACAACATGTCTGACCTTCTTATCCTCTTCGATATCCTCATAATTGAAGTATGTATCCAGAGCTCTAATCCAATCTAGAAGCTCTTCTGCATCCAGATTTCCCTCATAAACTAGGATGTCCATCTTCGCCTTTGCACCCATCCTGGCAATAGATTTAATTAGACGTTCATTCACTGCATCCTCAGCTGCAACTTCCTCCTCGCGTTCAGCTTCAACTTCATCCTCTGAATCGCTGAAATCCCCCACACTAACTGTGCGTCTTTGCGCTGTCTCCATATCCTCGAGTCTTGCTCGAAGATCATGAATCTATCTCTCCATTTCTGGATTGACTACCTGCCTGCCTCTTCTTCTCACCTCCCTATCCTCTGGATTGGGTGACTATCTCTCTCTCCTTGGCGGCATGGCGAATTTCCTTCTCTACTATAGAAATCCAAGAAATATTCCCACTCTGATACCACAACTGACGCAGTCGCACTCCTTGGAGCACGTCCGCTTCCTTAGGACCTTCTTTCGTTCATGGCCCGAAGAACTCAAAGGTTCCCCTGTTCCCCTATCAGGAATTTTCCTTACCCACAACAACTCTTGTATTGATCTCCCTTAATGATGAAGGAATCGGTTCTCGCGATTTTGCGAGTCTCGTGGTCACGCACCTCATGCTACACAATACCCCAAAACCTGATGCGTAAATGTCAATACTCTCCTATTCCTATCGAGAATCCTTCCATCAAGATTTCGACACCTACGATGTCGAAAACAACTTGCTTCACTGATCCCCGATTCCCGATATGCCGATACACCGATGCACACGTGCAGGTTGACTTTTCCACCTCTCGTCACTTCTATCGAGATTTCAGAATTCTCAGGATTGCAAATCCTGATGACAAAGGTTTCGAGTCTCACCTTTTCCCGATCCCCGATACTATGCCACCTATCTTCCACTAACTCTAGCTATGGCCCCACACAACTCCTTCGTCGGGATATTGCGTTTCGCGATTCCAACATGCAAGAGTTTCTTACCTTCGAAAAATCCGATGCCCTGAACGCCGACTCCTCGGGATCTCCTAGCACGTGTACCCACTGATGGACGATTTTGGGTTTGTCGAGATATCATGGATCGCGATTCCTGATGTCGTGATTTCTGCACTCCCGAAATTCCTGATGACTTTAATATCCCTATGACTCCTTCCGGGACTCCTCCTTTGTTCACTAGAGCTTAACCGCGGCGTAACTCTCGTCGAATCTGACAGTTGAAGGGAAATCAATTGTTGATCTAACCATTCAACAACCTTTTGAGCTCGACTCTAATGTGGCTATAACCTCCTCATAAATCTGTCTGACTTGATGGCTGGCGGGATTTCCACAAGCTCTCTCCACAAGATCTTGACCGTCACTTCTTCCTTCAGTGGATTCGAAGGCCTACTCCTCCTGAGCTTTTCCATGATTTCAGTTTTCTTGGAAACCTCTTGCATGCACTCCTTGCGGCAACCCTTCAACCTCGATTGAGTGTTGAAGTCTCTCGACTCTGTGCACTCCTACAACATAAATCTTTCGATGCTTCGCCTAGAATCGCAACTCTGAGATTTCTCCCTGGCTTGCGCACTCCTTGCACAGCACTATGCCTAACTGCACCTTCAAGGAAATGAGAGAAAAAGCTATATCTAATTGAACCCTTCTGTCAACGCACTCCCTGCGGACAATTCAACTGCACTCCTTCCAGGAAGTCTCTGGCTCAAGTAGAGAAACAATTGAAACCCATTCTCTCACCCTCTCAGACTTCTATTTAGTCAGGAAACCACATACATAGCATATAAAAGAAAATGCATAACCAAAAGTAAAGATTTAGGAGCATATCAATATCAACATACATAGAGAACAACACAAACCATGAATTTGAATCAAAATTCTTCTATTAATTCAAATGTCTATACATGGGTGTTCTTACCCACAGTTCTCTACATGCTCTCTTCTTCTACTTCTCCTCTATGTTCAGGGGTTATTGTTACAATAATACAATGAGGGTGTCTATATCTGTTTTCCCTCTTGGACTCTAAAGCTATCAATCTAAAATTAAATTCCTATCTACCAGCATTAACTACATTAAATGCCGACTATCTATCTAAGGACGAGAGCTATCCTCTCAAGGTCCATTACAACATACAAGTGTTCCATCTCTTAAATGAGTCATTTAAGATCGCACAACAATTCCAAAGCATTTTCAAAAATTTGTGCTGGCTCGTCCAGTTGTCCTCCATTTTCGCACTGGCTCGCTTGATGAGTCGGTGATGCTCCTGTATCACATAATAATAAACTTACTCTAGTAAAGACTCCTTACAAAATTGTTCCAACCACATACAAAACTACTCTTCAAACTCACAACATGACTCATGCAAAAACTAGCCAGGTTGATTCTTTCTCTTCTTTGTTGTGGACCTTAGACTCTCTGAACTCTTATATGTGTATTTCCTTCTCCTTTTTCTTTCCTTATCTTCTCTGGTGCTCTATCACTCTCACCTCTGCTCCACTCACTTTGCTAACCGTCGGTTTCACATGCTTCCGCCACCTGCATGCAACCCACATAGCCTATTTAGAGTAATGGACGTCCTAACTAACTTGCCAGATCATCACATAACTTCTCCACAATCTCTCATGTTGCATGACATAGTCATTCGAGAAGATTCTCGAAGATATTTCTCTTGATTTGACGCGCCTGAGGTATCTTCTTGATTCATGGATGCATTATGGAACTATGACTGACGCATGCACCTTATTTCATCCATTGCATAGTTGTTGAAGTGTGCAAAACAATGGAGTGTGCACATATCTATTCTTGTGCGCGTGCACTATGTTTACCCCAAAACCTTGGGTGCCAACAGTTGGCTGAAATATTTTCTAGGTGTTGACCCTAAGGGGATTTGAATTAAAAACATATAGATTGATTTCCATCTTGTTGGAAACTACCATTTTGTTGCATATTTGAAGCTTTGGTAATACAAAATCACTCTTACCTTGGTGCACAACCTTCGTAACCCACAAATATAGTGATCTAAGGTGCCTAACACTCGTGGGAGGTCATAGAAAGGCCATTTTTCTTGTTTTTTAGTGCTATGTTATTAAATATTTGAGATATCAAAATTTAGGGTGGTGAGGGAGAACATAAAAGGATAGTCAATTACCAAGAGGTATAGTAAAGGTTTCATCCTAAGAATTGGTAAGGGAATTAACCACTGTTTTTCTTTGGTATTACTTGACTTATCTTATAAATCTTGAGTGGTTTTAGTTTGTTCATATGCATTTTTTCATATCATTTAATATCATTCATTATAAATAGTTAACTTCAGTTTTAGACTTATTTCATGAGATTTCAACAACATGCATCGAAGCAACCAACAATAGCTCACAACTTCACATGCTCTTATAGATTTCATGGTTTTTGTCACCATTTGTTTATGAAAGTGACTAGATATATCTGGGGAGGGCAACAATCTTCATGCAAGTTTTAATTGGAGCCTCCATCAAATCCCATTTTGCTTGACAATTCGATGAGTATCACTAATGAGTGGTGCAACACTAACTATAAGAACAACAAGTACATCAACCCTGTTGAATTATGAATCAAAGAAGCATGTAGTAGTACAAGGGACTTGTGGAATTTAGTTGCAAATCTTTTACATGATGATCATTGTCCCATTGCGGTATCTTTCTAAGTCATAAAAGAGATACCAATGTATTCCTACTATACGTTTAATATTTCCCTCTTTTTCTTACCAGCCAAGCACAAAGGTAAGACCCAAGGTAATGATGAATTTATATGTTGGTTGCATTGGTTATTTTATTTTACTTGACATATTTTATTTTCTTGATTAGAGTGGGTAGGATGAAGAAGCTCTCTATTATGAGCATTAGATTAGTTTAGATGTTTTCTTATTTTATCACAATTTATTTCCTTTAGTATAATAAGTTAGTTTCAATATTTGTTTGTGTGATTTGATTTCATTGGGTGTTGTTATATCATTTCCTAGATTAGATGCATTTGGTTTTGGACTTTTTTCCTCTGGGAAGGGATAACACCTTGCATCATATTCTCTTTCCTAGAATTTAATGCAGCTTTTGTGAGATTGATTCAGGCATATAGGTTGAGATTCTAGGGTTCCCACATCCTTGTGAGAAGAGCACATGTCCTGCAATTGTAGCTAGTTGTTATCTCTTATAGCGTTATCCTATGATTTTTCACTTGGCTACACCATTGTGAGCCTAAGAAGATGCAAGTTAAATCCACGTAGACCATGTGGATGACATTTTACTATGGACTTCTAGACCTTGAAGGTCAGCCATGCCTAATTCTTTTAGTAACCATTATCATTGTCTTCTACCCTGTATAGGATTGGAGGTCTTGGGGTGGGTCTATTAGGACACATGGTTTTATGAAGCCATTGATTTGTATTGTAGGGGTGATCGCACTTTGTAGGACTAATCCGCCCATGGTGTTGCACACCTATGCCATTTCCCACTTGGTCATGATGTGTCTAGAGTTTGTTTACATTTCTTGGCCTTTGTACATTTATCACTTTATATTTCTCAAAATGGAAATCTCACAATTCACAGCAGTCTCACTATCTCAAGCCATCAGTCACACAACTTTTGTCTTCTTACTCACATATCATTGGTTGATGGATTCTAGCTCATGATTATGTGCACATCTTATGAAGGTTTATCATGTTATATATGAATTGTATGGCTAACATGGTAGATGACATGGACTTATGTTCTAATTTATAAAGGAGTTAAAGTGAGAACATTTTATAAAGGGTCAACCACATCAAGGAAAGATTAATCTAAAGGGGCGCACACCCTTTTACACATACTTTATGGTAAAAAAAAATTGATGGGGGGAGCACTTGCTAAGAAAGAAAGAGAGAATTTCAATAAGAAGAACACCCCCTTTATCATTTTTATTATGGTAAAACCCTTTTATGGTTTTATTATGGTCAAAAAGAAAAAGGGCAAATATTATATTATGAAGAGGGTGCACCTAAGAAGTGGATTAATGGTGACATCAACCAAGGGGCCACCTCCCTTCTCCGATACCACGACGTGAGTTATACACCTTAAGTGAGATTTATGAAGAGGGCACATGGTGCATGGATTAAAGGTGGCATGTTAGTTGAATTAGAAAGGGAGCCACTAATTTTTAGCCACTAGTAAGCTAGTCGTTCCATATAATGAAGAAGTCACCTCTTTAAAACTCTAAAATAAATTAACGAACAAGGATTTCATATGAAGCTATGGGTTCTCCATAGAGTCGCCTAATCACATTGGCCAACAGTGAGTATTGAGCCCATTTCTCATAGCCGCATCCCGCAATCACTTAATTCGTCTTCACTTCATTGGATGAGCCACCAAATAAATAAATCAGCTTACACCTCCAAGGAATCGCACCATTCTTAAAGGATCAACCCCCCGCCCTTTAATTAATCATTGAGCATGGAAAATAATGTCAAACACGTGAGTTGTGGGTCGACAAAATGGAATGTGCAAGTCAAAATATAAATCTGGGAACTTTAATTCAGCAAAGTCGATGCCCAGCAAATGAAATTGGCTCCCAAATAAATTAAATCACACCATTTTCTTAGCTGTTGGCACATTTCTAAAAGTCAAAGTGAGTTATTTGGGAAACTAACTTGAACGTTGGAACCAACTAGTCATTGACACTCTCTTCAAAGAAAATGGATCATCTCTACTAGATGTGGAACTTTCTTTGGAGCTATACGACCCCTTAGTGGGTAGATTTTTTAGGTAAAAAAATATTTTTGTGACTTAGTCTTTGAACTTTGCGGATGACAAGTCAAACAATTAATTTTAATGGGGAGAGGGAAACTAGTGGTTACAAACTAGGATTATAAAAGATTAGACCTTCTACTCAATTGAATTGTTGTCGATCTTTGACATCATAATGCCATATTATTGAATTTTTATTTATTTTTATATTTGTGGATTGATTTTTTATGATTTTCTTTCTTGGCTAAGGATTTTAGTGCTTCATAATATTAAAGTTTATAATTGGGTATTTGCAAAAACATGTTGGATAATCCACGAGGGGTTACCTAGTCACTTGGAAGAAGGGACCAAAACTCTTTGTCTTGTCCTCTAGTGTTTCAAACTCTAAGGGTGAAGAAACTTTTGTTGGGAGTATCTTCAACAAGGGTTTATTCTTACTTGCATCAAGGTTGGTCGATTGGTTTGGAGATCATCCCTAGTGGGAGATTTTCTAGAAGAAATTGATAGCAATATATATATATATATATATATATATATATATATATATATATATGTGGCTGATTGGTCTCTTTGAATCCAAACCCAATCTCTAGCCCAAATACTCAAGTTGACTTAAGAGGTATTATGATCATGATCTGTCACATCAAAAGGTAAGATAAAGACCAAGGTAAGTCTCACATACTTAACCATCATTATTAAAAATATTAAAAATCTCCATATCCTTTGTTTTAAATATTAAAAAAATACAAAAAATATTTTACTTTAGCTAGCTCACTTTAATTTGTTTTATCTATAGATTTTCTCTCTACCCAAAGATAATTCACCCTTTGATTTGTGGGATTAATTGTATATTTCACAAGAGTATATTTGAGAAATTGTAAAGATATGCAACTTATAACAACAAAATACATCAAATCTAACAAGTTTCTTCTTCATAGAAGGCACACAAGTAAGTATATCATCTCAAGAAACCCCTGCTTAGGTTCCAGATTTATTCTTCAAAGTTATATCATTTATTTTCTAGGATTTATCAATAATTTACAACCAAAAAAATCTATTTATTAGATGAAATATTGTATGGGTCTTAACCCTTGGCGAATTTCAACCCAAAACTTGTAGAGTGATTTCTAGCCTATTGGAAACTACCATTTTTTTGGAGATATGAATCTTTGAGCATAGGAAATCACTCTTAGCTTGTTTCTCAAACTTCATAACCCACATATCTAGTGATCTAAGGTGCCTAGTACTTGTGGGAGGCCATAGAAAGACCATTTTTCTTGTTGTTTTGAGCTTTGTTCTTACATATTTCAGATCTAAAAACTCAATACAATGAGGGAGAACATATAAGGAAAGGAAATTACCAAGAGGTATATTAATGGTTTCATCCTAAGGATTGTTAAGGGCATTCGCCACTCTTTTTCTTTAGTATTACTTGACTTATCTTACAAATATGGAGTGGTTTTAGTTTGTTGATCTGCATTTTTTCTATAGCTAATTATCATTTCAGATCATTCGTTATAAATACTTAACTCCTACTTTCATCTCATTAACTCCTACTTTCATCTCATAATTGTTTAAGGTGTTGGTCTATTTAATTTTTATTGAAGTTGTTGTGTTAGAGAACCCTCCCAAAGTCCTTTAGTGTAGGAGTTGGACTTGAATATGGAAGGAATTGTGATGCAGTGACATTGGGAACTTGTTCTACGTGGTGTTGCCTTAGCAACTCAAGAGACCTTGACGAGGTCGTTAGTTGGGTTGGTAACAATGCTCATTGTACTAATGTATCAGATCATATCATTTTTCTTTTATTTCTTCGATGAAAGTTTGTAACATGCTTCATATTCTTGTAGGAAAATTATGTAAAGGGATCGGTGGTGTTCTCTCTCTATATATGAATTTGAATTAACAAAAGGTAGTCATATTCATAAGACTATATAAGAAATCTTTCAAGAAAATATATTTACACAACACTACAACAATAATGAAAGTGAAAGGGCCACTGAGTTATTGTCTTTCTAAATGCAGAAAGATGTGTAGAATAAGACTCTTAGTAAACTTGATTGCATTGTTATTTATACATACACAATTAATGGATAATATTTTTGTACTTTTGTTTTCTCAAAATGCATGAATTTTTAGTTTCACTTTGATGTTGACAATTTTAAACATTTAAAATCCATTTTTTTATATATATTTATTTTTTGATTTTTTTAAATTTTACTATTTGTTTAAAATTATTTTTTTAGCATATATTTAAATTAATGATTAAAAACTAACATTTTTATGGTTTGATTTTTTCGAAAGAATTGAAAAAACATATAAAGAATTAAAGGAAAAAAAATAGATTATGAATATTCTCTTAAAAAAAATAACATCTCCATGTGTTTCTTTGGCATTTTTGGAATTTTTTCTTAAAATACCAATTTTACTTGCAAACTAGCTATCTTAATTAGAGCAATGTTGGACCTCTTCGAACCTTAAACCTCTCTTTTCCTTTTTCGTATGTCCACTTCATTCTCTAATTTGATACCAATAGTTTCCAAAGTATAGATTGAAAGGATGCGGTGTATGTTTTATTATTTATCTATATTTATCTGTTTTTTATTAATATAAAATATATATGCATGATTACTTTTAATTATTTGATCTTTTTGAGAACCAATAATTCACTATAAAAGCACTACTATAGATACTATAAGATAATGGACATAGTTGTAGTCTTTAAAAAGATTGTTAATACAACATTATAAAATTCTTGATGTTGCTACAAAACATTTCTAGTTGCTAGAGAATAATTATTGTAATTGCAGAATTCTAATTGTTTTTATAAAACATTTTTTATTACTATAAAAATATTTTAATTTGCCATGAAACATTGAGGTGGCATTAGGGAATTTTGTCGATTCTATAAAATTAATAGCAATAGTTGTGGAAAATTGTCCCATTTTCTTGTTACTTATAACTAAATATATAATAACATTGAAACATCAATATTAATGAAGTATCAAGCTCTATTTAGGTCATATTCAGAATCTATTAGACAAAAGATGACTAGTGACATGTCTATACAACCAAATTTTCTTCAAATGGTGGTCATGTTCTTTCTTCTAGTCATTGGATTATTTAAACTATCTTCATTGTTGGTTTGTATTTATCTATTATCAGGCTCATTGTCGATAAAGTGTTAGTAAACCTTATCGAGGGAATATAAAGATTGAAGTATATCTTTGATGATTTACTAATATATAAAAGTGTGTTTCCCATCGCCTTCATGATTTGTGTAAGCATAATATACATATTTCATGCTTAGTTTAATTATAAAAGTTTGTTGTAGTGATGCAATAAGGATCGACACCCTACTTTGTTTATTTTGAACTCACTCAAATATAGAAATAAGATCATTGGCCCCATCCTCAATTAATTATACTCTTATATGGTGTGTTTTCTTCTACATAAGTTGTGATTGGTTTCATTTCTATAATGTTTGGTAGTGTCACTTTGGAATGTGTGTCTTTTTATTTAATTTGAATGTGTGAGTGTTTTAAATATATCTACAATTTCAACTCTTTTCATTCCTATTATTTGATTCTACAAGAATGATTTTGTCTTTATCATAACCTTTTTCACAAGAAAATCCCTAGCTAATTAGTGTTTAAGAATTGTTTTTCGCACTGATGGTGTATAATAAGAAATTGTATTGAACCCTAGATTGGCACATTAATCTACCAATTGCGGCCTCATCTTCTCTATCTAAAAGTTCATTAAAATGATATCACCAACTCATTTATTAATATTATTCGATCATTGAGCACTAAACCTGGTAGTACACTAAATCTAGTAGTACATGATGCTTATACCAAACTCCTCATATTTCTAACACTACAAGACCTTGCATAACATTTTACATCTTGTTGCAAACTATTACAATGTGTTGTAGAATGCTACAACTACAACCACTTGTAGAGATGTGGAAAGCATTAGCAATGCTATGACATTTGAAGGACAAGTGTTATAGAATCCTATAGATTGTTTTAGAACCATGCAAAGGCATTATGGATCCTTGTACAATGCTACATAAATGATCCGTCAGGATTTTTCGAAATGACTATGGTTGAGTTTTTATTTGCATGCATTTATTAACCACTGGGAAACTTAATGAAAGAGAGAGAAAAGCAAATGAATTATACAGCCATTAACATAATTGCAAATCTGAAAAACAATGAAAAGCAGCAAACCATAATGCACAAGTTTGATAATGGAGTTCGGCAACTTTGCCTACATCTCCGAGCCGTTTCTCTGTGAGGGAGGCTTCTTTATTTCTTTTCGAAAGCTTATTAGTACATATTTACAATGCCGATTGGCTTCTAGACTGATCTGGTCATGTTTTCCATGATCTCTAGAATCTTGCACAACTTACGGCACCTGAAACGGATG